>JAGQDI010000039.1:0-145423 GCA_020615335.1 Fusarium pilosicola | reverse complement strand
ATTATAACTAGTAGTTTCTATCTTTTATATAACTATATTAATAAGTAATAATTATATTGTTTCTTATCTCCATATCCTTTTAACCTTATTTCTTCTAATTTCTTATTTACCGTGTCTGTTTTTCTTTTACTACTTTTTACTATATTTACTCTACTTTACCTTTCCCCCTTGCCTTTCAACTAGCCTTCTTTATCTTTTCTGTTGTTATACCTTAGCCTATATTTACACATATTTTAATCTCTTTATCACTTTCCCTCTCCCTATCTTATACCAATTCTTTACTTATATAAAATACTCTCTTTCTTGATTATTTTTCTATATTTCTACATCTTTTACTTATATCATATCATATTACTTCTCTAATCACCTCCCCTACCTTGCCACACCTCTACCCACTTCCTAGTCAGCCTATTATAATCCCTTTACTACTCTAAACTCTAAACCCATATTTACTTCCCTAATATAAACTTCTATCTACTCCCCCTTTCTATACTGCACCTGTAATACTTAAGCTTTCTAATAGGACAACTAATTTCTCCTAATTTTATATCGACAGACTCTACAAAGTCTTATCTCTAGCCAGCTTACTTCTTATATCTCTTAATAATCAAGTAATATATCTTAAGCTCCCTGATATACCCTCACTATCACATACTAAGGTAACATTAAAAACACTTTATTCTTACTAATATATAATAATATATATATATATAATATAAACCACTATACTTAGTTATTGTAATAGTATGTAGATCGCCCTGCATCCTGTTCTACCCTTCCCCCTTGCTCCTCCCAATCTATCAAGTCTCTAAGAAATCCATAAACCTACTGTCCTCCCATACACTGGTTGCAATACGCGTTAACCCAGTAGCCCGCTACGTTATACTGCGGCGCCGCCTTCGGAGCATCGCAGAACCCACTCTGGCCAGAACGCGTACGCTTGCGACCGCACTTGAGTGGTTGCCGTTGTACAAAGTGTCCACAGAGCCCGTAAAAGTGATACCATCCACAGTAACAGTGGCCTCTGAACACCTTGGATTGTTCTGCTGCCCATCCAATATTCTCAGGCTCAATCCATTGTGCTTGATTGGCCATAGTCGTTTGATCTTCTACCTGTTTTTCCTTGAAATATAGGTTTCCCTTGCACTGCGAAGGTTAGTGGAATGCAGGATGTAGCAAAGCTATGACCATACTAACCCTGGCTTAGTGGTAGGCTGAAGTTCAGCACGATGATGTGTATAAATCTCTTTTGTAAAATAGGTATTATAGATCTCAGTATTGGCTCGATATATGTGCTTGGTGTGTATTTGATTTTCCATCTTTTAGTTGTCATGTTATCGCCATTATATACCTAGACATAAACGCCCAAGCCCCCTTTGAATATCAGTCCATGTCTCTCTAGCCGGTTAACCAGAGCCCGGCCAGGTTCGTTGGCGCGCGGTTATCCCTACTATTATTAGTATTTTCATTTTTACTTTTCTATTGGCTCTGTGACTTAACTTATCTATAACCTAGTTAGTAAGGTGAACTGGAAAACGGCTATGACTACTTAGGTATCACGGTAAAAATTGTAGCCGCGCGCCTGCTAACCCTATAACGAATCCCAGTTACAACTAGAGCACTCTCTGGTCACTTTCCACACAGTGCACTATAGTGCCAAATAGGCGTACTAGTGGATTACAATGAGCAACCCCGCACTCGTTTTATCTCTTCCAACTTCACTATCCAAGTCATTATCATCCTCCTTCTCACTCTGCCTTGCTCTATCCTTCTTTAATCTTTCTGCCCTACTTACTAAAGAATACAGCAATATGATTGACGACGATTCCAAGTATTTTTCTCTGAGCGGCAGTATTCCTGTTGGTGGTCCCAGCACTTGGCATATTACGGATTGGGACCAGAGACGCGTCGTTTCCGTAACCATGGACGGGGAGCAGGACGACGAAAGTCTTGCTATTCAACATCTCAGCCGCTATAGTGATCAACTATCTCCCGATACTTACAGAATCTATATGTCGCATACCGGTGAGATCATCTCGATATACAATGATCCAAAAGACGATGAGACCTGCTGCATACACTATCCATCCCTTCAAGACACTTGTCTCCCGGAAGGAGTTCAGACGGTACGGCGGGACCAACTTGAGGAACTTGAGAGGCTTGGTCCTGACGTCGACCTTGTTGCATATCCTCCATGCCTAGATGGATCTGCTAAAAAGGTAAAACCTGGGTTTCTACCCTTAGATTGTTTCGTACTCTAATGAAGCTGACTCGTGAGCAGGTCATCTTTAAATACTACTTCTTGTGGCAGTATGCACAAATGTCCTGGAAGGAGATGAATTTGTGGATGCGCCTTCCACGCCACCCAAATATCGTTCCCTTTGACCGGGTGGTCGTTGACGAACTCGAGGGTCGGGTAGTCGGATTTACTAATGTCTATATGCCTGGCGGTAATCTGGAGGAGAACAGGTCGCGCGTTTTCAAGCTGGAGTGGCTCCGACAGCTTATCAAGGTCGTGGATGACTTGAACCTTGAATATGGCATCGCGCACCAAGACATTGCCCCAAGAAACCTCTTGATTGATGAGTCAACAGACTCTATCATGCTCTTTGACTTCAACTTTGCGGCTCGCATGGGTTGCCCTTCACCCGCAGAGGGCGAGGAGTACGTCGAGGACCGGAACGATATCAAAGGCGTTATATTCACCACCTACGAGATTATCACCCAAGACAATAGTCTCCGGGATATACCCCACGAAGACCAGAACCTTGACAGCCTTACGTCAAAGTGGGTGAAGCATCCGGAGGTAAAGCTAGACCATCCAGTTGCATCATATCAGCTTATGTTGCAAGAGTGGCAGGATCAAAGGGCAGGAGTCTGTTTAGGTGATGTTCCAAGGGCCATTGACTTGCCCGCCATGCCCAAGCCACCACAAAAAACCATTTGCCTAAAAGATGTACATGGGCAGCCAGTATATTCGACCGTGGATAACTTTTATGAGAGGCGGCGGGATGCGTGGGCTAGGGGTGACAAGGTCCTAAACTGGCAACGGCCGCCCCAGAGGCTTCTAGACAACGGAGCTCGGGTGCTCTCTAGCGGTGAGATAGTTAGCTGCTGAGAACCGGTGGTCCTATGAACATTTCAGAAATCATCTTGTAGGTTAAATTATGTAGAATTCCATGTAAAGTAAATGGCATTTAAAACCCATTGGTACAGAAGATGCTAGAAGTTGACTGAACTCTGCCTGGTAAGAGTGTGCAAACTGGTTTCACTTGGATAATTCTGCCTTGCCTACCTACACTTGGTTATCTTTCAGGTGTTGGTTGTCAACTTTGTAATCCCTGTTACGAACCTTCCGTAGGTTGACATTCCCAAGCTTTCACCAACGGTCCAGCCAATAAAAGCGCTCCTTAAAGCTTAGATCCACCACACCTCTGAACCAACAACCTTTTTGTAACCGCCTACATGCCTCTGTTAGCCTAGCCTGGATACTAAAAGCAAGTATAGCACCAACAGCTCAAGTCGGAGGTTACTTGCTTAGGCAGTTAAGAGCGAAGGATGAGCAGAAGGACCGATGGCTTTGTTTCAACTCGAAAAGTGAGAGCCAACAGAGCACTAATACCCAATTAAATGCCTTGTCTTTAGGGCTGGGTTCACTCAAGGCCTTTCTACTGGCCTGGCAAGGCATATTTAGCAGCTCACTTACACATGGCCTGTTTCTTTTTTAGCAACTGACCCTGGCCTACTGGGCCGCATGACTGCACTGTCAGGTGGGTGGCATCATATTGGACTACTATCTTGTATCCTGGCCTAATGCGTTGAGCAGGCCAATAATGTCGCGTAACCGCCCACCTGACTGGCGTTTGGGGGAGCCTTAGGTCGCGGTCCTAGAGTGTGTCTGAGGTAGGATCTATGACGCGGCGAGGGCAGTCCCCTGCCGCCGACAACACTTCGCGAGGGCTGAACGTCTCAGATAAATGGAGCTCAGGTAAATATAGAGTCTGAACTGGAAGCAACAGGAGGGTGGCTGCAAGGCTAAAACGCTTTGATGATCCTCATGCCGCGATTGGATGAAGTCAGTACGCGTGGACGAAAGCATATACTTCTAGTTGGACTAACACAGAGGATCTGAAATATACTCGCGCGGTTATACATGGTCGTGATGGTGCTAAGCGCTTTCAATAAGAAGACAGTCTGTTACTTTTAGCAGTATAGACGGCAGATTGAAGTACAGAACGTGAAAGTTATTTAAAGAGTCCTAATAACAAGAAAGACATTACTTACATATCTATTAAGTCTAAGGTTTATTTACTACTCTTGTATAGCGACTAAAAGAAAAACGCCCTTATTCCTTTCTTGGTATTAGTCAACTTGCTGCCCTACACACCTTAACCCTAATATCTTTCTATATTCTTAATATCTAAACAGTCTGTCCTTTCTACAATGCGTAAGTCTAAAAGTATACGCAATATAGAGAATTAACTAACCCTGTAGTTAAAGAGCTCCGGATTGTGGAATTGCTAGTCATCTCTATTTTTCCTGTTGCAGGCCTAGTATTTTACAGTAAGAATTTCACTTATCCAGTATTTATTATTATATATACTAACTTCACCCAGCATTATCCTTAACAGGATGTGTATCCGATAGCCCTGGGCTACCCAGTATATTCCTGGTGGCAATCAACAGCTCAAGCACGGCAGAACTTCGAATTGGTTATTTTGGTAGGCTTTCTCTATTTATTGCCTAATGCTCCCGTGGATTGGCCTCTTATAAAGTCCGAGGCTGATATATGTAGGAGTATGTATATCTGGAAATGGTAGTCACAATTGCGTGGCTACACCTTACTTGACAACTCCGCAGTCACTCAGTGCCGCCTTGACCGCCCAGTTAGGTCGAGGGGGCAAGGGATCTCCAGTACCTAGTCTGCGTACTCTCGAAACCGCCCTTCAGCTGCAACGAAGCATCTTTTTCTGTTTGCAGGCCTTTGCTGGCGTGCTCTTCACTATCAGTATCATTCTTTTTGTTACTCGCGTCTGTATACAGATCAGCAAGAGGAAAGCACAGAATTGGCGCTTAATTGAGCAGGGCTGGCCAGAGAAGGCTCTTGTGGCATCGGTAGCCATTTCTGTTATCAGTGCAGCATCCACCACTCAGACGGGAAATGCACTGCAGTTCGCCACGAAGAAACAGGGCGCCGTTTCGCTACATGTCAAGGTCGGAGGTACACTGCAGGTGCTTGAGTGGCTTGCTTTTGCATTCTCCATGACATTTTATGTAGTTGTAGTGAAACGAGTTGCTAGAAGGAGAAGTGAAGGGCTGCCTGGTGGCGAGAAACTCACGAGCTTTCCCATGCCGCTGCCGCCGCCTCGAGGACTACAGCCTCCTCCTCCACCACCACCTCCGCCTCCTCGATAATAAGGTGTCTTTACTATATAGTTACTAAGATAATATCAATACAACAGGCTGTAGATATATAGCTAGATACTCCATTATTCCATTAAACACCAGACGTATCTCTAGACTGCCCTGTAGGTAGACTAGGGTTTGTCAGTTGCCCTATGTCATGCTAGCGTCCACTCAGAACCTGCTAGGCTATAATTTCCTTGCCATCCTACTCTATCATCTCATTAAAAACTTGACATATTTGTAACGCTTCTGTACCCCCCAGATTACCCTTCTACCCATCCATCTCCAAACCTGTTCCTTCCTTTGCTTATCCGTCCACTCATCCCTATAGGAAAATCCAAGCCGGCTATATAGCTCTTTACTTTCACTTGGCAAATGTATCCATACCCAGGCAACAATGGATATCATAACCCCCTCATACTGGCACTTGCCATTTGTAACTCTTCTCCAGCCACCCTCCTCGCGGTTCTCTTCCCAGCCGTTACATAATTCCTGCGGCACAAAACACCCTAGGCAACAACCAAAATTCTCTACTACCTTGCTTCTCTTCATATACTTTTCCATACTGACAGCAAGCTCGTATGCCTCCTGTACCTGCCCACCTATTTCTATTGCTTCATCGCAACGTAACCCCGAGTGCATCCTGTCATTACCTGAACCCTGCCACTTACAGAATGGGCAACCCTCAAGGACTCGATCTGCGAGCTTCTTTTTGTAGTCCAAAAGTCTTGATGCTCTTGGCCTACCAGCGTTACAGCACGATACCGAGCATGTTCCACCTGTAGCTCCCGTTGCCGCATATCACCTTCCTCTCTATCTTCTATCATACCGCCTTCGTTCTCTGTTTTTCTTCGTCCACGCGGCATTGGCAGATATCACATAGCTCTTCGCCCTCTCTACAGCCCTCTCGGTCATTTCGCCCATCCATGACCAGATCAAGTACCACGCGCCGGCATACATCGCCGCTGACGTAGTTATTCATAGCAGCATGCTTAGACACCAGTGGCCGTGGCCTCCTAGAACTACCTTGCACATCCAGCCGGATAACAATAGCCTCACTGCGTTGCCTATCTCGGCCTGCGCGCCCGCTCTGCTGTGCATAGTCGGCCATCCTATACGGCATCTCTACGTGTACCACCGCTCGAATATCAGGTACATCAATGCCAAGACCAAGCGTGTTTGTTGCTACGATCACTCGACCGTCTCCGTATTGCTTACGCTTTGTGCCACTTATCCAAAACTTGAGCCTCTCTGCCTTCCCATCTCGCGTATCAATATCTCGATGGTAAGCATCGCAACCTAGCTTTGCGGCCAGATGCTCTGTAGCCTCTACTCGCTGGCAGTAAACAATAATCTTGGCTGGCCATGGGTACTCTTCCAGCTTTTGATCGATCGTCACCTTTGCCTGCTCGACAACGGCGGTAACTGCTTCCTCAACTGTCGAGGCAGGGACCGACCTAACGCTGTAAGCCACATTGCTACGTGTTGTCCTTGCCCGGATTATGATAATGTCTTCGTGCCGTGCGTTGATTAGGCTGAAGAAAGCTGGTTCATCGGCAGGCGGCAGTGTCGCGGTGAGATAGATCATCTGAACCCCGACCAACGCGAGGGTACCCAGCTCACGTAGCTTGGGCCGAAAGGATAGGCTTCCTTCCATAATCGTATGGCATTTGTCAACAATAATCCGGTCTACTTTGGCCATGACCCGCCGTAACTCTAGAAAGTCTAGGAAGCGCTTCGTCATAGCCGACTCTGGTGTTACAAACACAATCGACACGTCTCCAGGTACCCTGTCACTTCTCCATTCGGCACAGGATATCCTGAGCTTCTGGCACCGATCCATCAGATCACCTTGAAGAGATACAAGCGGGACGATCACCACGGTGAGCCCACCGGGACAGCTGGCCGCGGGTAGCATGAAGCAGAGACTCTTCCCAGTACCTGTCCCCATAATCACAACTACAGGACTCTTGTTTATCATGATCGCATCCACTGCTTCCCGCTGCTTACCGCGAAACCGGACATGATCTCCGTATAGGCGACCAAGCTCCTGGTCGAGGTTGACTCGCCTAAGGGTCTTCCATCGCCTTAGCTGTAGGTCTCTCATTGCTTCGTAATGTAACGATGGCGTTTTCCGTTTACGCCCTGGTGTAAGAAGCTCTCCGAACCCGTTGATGGCAGAAGGGAAACCGAATAAGCGATGCCACTCTTCGCTGATGAACCGGAAGTTGACACGTCGTTCGTTCGTCTCAAAACAACCTTCCGTAATAAGCCTTCCATATACCAACCCTGCAGTCAGAGAGCCATGACAAGCCTGTGCATCCTAGATACTGTCCTGTTCCACGTCGCTATCACTATCGCTGCCGTAACCCTCATCAGCTTCTCCGATAAGAGATGCATGAGCAGTAGTGCCGTTGCGGAAATAGCGTCGCGTGATTGCGATGGAAAGATGTCTCCAGCTACTAATAGTGAGTCCACCTTGACAACTTTCGAGGCTCATTTGGCGTAGGATGCGGGTTATCCGTGCAGATGTCTAATGTGGGCCGGGGCCTAGACGTAGCGGCTTGGCTTTCGTCTCTCTTTGAGGGCGCCCACGTATGTCCTCCTCATCATCGCTTCCATCACTGCCAGTCCCATATCTATCTTTCCCATCATCGTCATTCAGGTCATCAAGGGTTTCTTCCGGAGCCCAGAAGTTGGAAGAGAATTCGGCCTTGTCCCAAGCGTTTGCCTGTATATCTTCCCAGAACGGCAGCACGAGCCAAAGATAATAAATTACTAAGGCACTAACTTCGCGCGGCAGGAAACGGTGTATGATTTTAAGTCGCTCGGTCTTTGAGAATCCTTTGTGGTATCCAGCCATAAGCATGATAAGCCTACGGTCATAGAGGATATTTCGAATCCCGCCATTAGCGGTATTTCTGTGCCGTAGGGTAAGCAGTTCCAATGACCGGGCGGCTTGCCCACCACTCAGATGTATTATGAACAGCAGACATTCAAGAAACTCCTCCAAGTACTTGCCATAGTGCCAAGCTTTCTTTTCAAGAAGCTTAGGCTCAGCCTCAGACTTATCATTGAACCACGCTCTTTGCAAAACCGTGTTAGTCCACACTTTGCGGAACGCCCAGCCATCGCTTTTTGGCACCAGCCGAAAAAGGTCATTCACAAATGAATGGCCTATACCTGCGTCTGCTGTATTATTGACAAGCTCGTCCCACGGAACCTGCGGCAATCCAAGTTTAATAGGCGACTGGTCTTTATACTCGTCGCAGAAGAGCAGATACTTATACAGCAACGCCTCGGCTCGTCGCAGAGCAGTCTGGAGCATGGACTGAATGCCAAGAACACTGACACGAATGCCCTTATATCTCGCATTCTCATTATCCCAACTAACTGAACCTGGCATAGCCTGCTGACCGCTAGCTGCCATGCCGTAATTGCGAAGCCGAATGATGAATTGCGTTGGCGTGGTATCCCAACCCTCAGCGCCGCCGACTAGAAATCGGCGTGTCATCTCAGACATGATTTCGAAGTGACCCGGGCTCTTATCTTCAGCCTCTTGTCTGGCCTGCCCTTGATCTACTCTCTGCTGAACATATAAAGCCCTCTTATCGACTGTGTACTTGATGAGAAATACTCGGGAGATCGCCATAATAGCCGACAGTTTGGGGGTAAAATTCGCAAAAGTCTCCCAAGTCTTATCATCTCGGATGCTTAGAACAGTCAAGAAACTGACGAGGACGCTATTGTACTCGGTGACTTTGGTAAAGTGATCGAGAACAGAGATATAGAACGTAAGTGCGGCGTCCTCGAGCAGTTGGTGCAACTCGTTAATCCGCGATAACGTCGGCACAGGCTCGACTTTGTTATCGATGTCGACAAGTTCTGCTGCATGATCCATCATTATATCGAAAGCAGTGTCTTGACTCTCAGTCAGTTTAAATGGTGGTCGGTCCGAGGCATCCTCGCAAGAAATGGCCCGAACGGCGTAGGCAAAGAATTGAAGACAGACGGCAATGTACTTTTTCCGAGTCTGTCGCTTGAACCGGAAGTGAAAGGGCGTGCTGCGCTCTTTGTGCAATTCTTTCCGGTTGACTTCGAACAGCACATTCCACGAGACTACGCTCGGTCTGGTTGCACCGGCAGCTTTTCGAATAAGACGTCTGACAGCCGCGTGTATGTGCCGGAGCTCAGCGTCATTCTCAGCTGCAGGGTCGTCTGGCTTCATGGTGTACTTCAGCGACGTGAGGCCCCTTAGATACTGTTTCCTGTCGCTAAAGTCTTTCAAGTGGGTAGTCGATCCTAGTCGACGAAGCCACGAGTTTGGTGCAGCCAAGTCACCCATCTCTTCAATGGCCTCCTTCTCCTTCTTTCGGGCCTCTTTGGACCTTGCCTGAAAGACTTCGGTGGCCTGTTGAGTAGCCATATCTTCCCTTGCCTGCTCAGCATCTAGAGTTGCCAGATTATGGCCTCTTGCTACCTCAAAGTATTCGCTGCGTAGGCCCTTGATAAAGAGCTGTTGATAGAACACGCCATCTCTCCAGTATGTCGAGCTTGTATCTGCTTCAACAGTACTGACCTTCCGTGGACCGGGCTTCGGGTCTAGCTCAACGCCGTGCACTTTCTAGAGGTGTTCATTTCTTCGTCTCGGGTTTGCGCTTACGGTGCGGCAGTCTCTTGTAAAGGTATATCGATATCCTCCGCTTTTAGGCTTGCTAAGTGCCTCGATTGGTAGACTGTCGTCTGGAATAGGCGGTAAGGCTAGGATCTCTTCGTCGCTGTCAACGAGGTCAAGTGCTTTGGCCCACGACCGGACTTTGTCAATATCCTTCTTCACTAGCCTATGTGGATTGCCGCGGAGATGAGCTTGGATTCTTCGACGCGTAACCATGTACTTGCATGACCTGTAGCATAATAGGCGCATGTTATTTACATAGATAAAATACTCCATTGTATTGACTTACGGTTCAACAGTGATAGCAATAATAACATAAACAAGAATAAAACAAAGTAATCCTCTTCTTTTCTAATTTTATAGTGGCTCAAACCCCTTTTACTTGCGTATTGGGTAAACTTACTTTCTCTCGTTGATGACGGCTGGTGCAAGTGCGACTGCCATGTCTCTGCGCGGCAGTTGAGGGAAGTTCCTGATTGGGTCCTGTTTACAGGCTACCCTTGTCAACTGAAAACGTTAAATCCAGAGTTGACAGTCGAATCTAATAATTAGTCATACTTACGATAGTTTCTGAAGGTAAAAAGTATTCAATTGCAATCTTGGGTCGGAGTGTCGTAGGCTTACCAGTTTTTATAGAGATTATATCACGTCTTATAAGCAAACTGGAGTTCGTCGGTTACCCCAGATTTAGTTCGTCGGCTGCCCCATGTCATGCTAGCGCCTTTTCATTTCCCACCAAGATTAGTTCGTCGGTTGCCAAACGACGCAGGGGATGCCATTAGGAAGCGCTTTGTTATAGCTGACTCTAGTGTTAGAAATATAATTGATATGTCTCCAGGTACCCTATTACTTCTCTATTCGGCATAGGATATCTTGAGCTTCTGGTACTGATCTATTAGATTACCTTGCAGAGATATAAGCGGGACGATTACTACGGTGAGCTTACCGGGATAGCTGGCTGCGGGTAGCATGAAGCAGAGACTCTTCCCAGTACCTGTCCCTATAATTATAATTATAGGACTCTTATTTATTATAATCGTATTTACTGCTTCCCGCTGCTTACTGCAAAACCGGATATAATCTCTGTATAGGCGACTAAGCTCCTGGTTGATGTTGACTTGCCTAAGGGTCTTCTATTGCCTTAGCTGTAGGTCTCTTATTGCTTTGTAATGTAATGATGGCGTTTTCCTTTTATGCCTTGGTGTAAGAAGCTTTCCGAACCTGTTAACGGTAGAAGGGAAACCGAATAAGCGATGCTACTCTTTGCTGATAAACCGGAAGTTGACACGTTGTTCGTTTGTCTTAAAATAACCTTCCGTAATAAGCCTTCTATATACTAACCCTGCAGTTAGAGAGCTATAATAAGCCTGTATATCCTAGATACTGTCCTGTTTTA
Source organism: Fusarium pilosicola (assembly GCA_020615335.1). NCBI lineage: Eukaryota > Fungi > Ascomycota > Sordariomycetes > Hypocreales > Nectriaceae > Fusarium > Fusarium pilosicola. The sequence continues at coordinate 133,946 of JAGQDI010000039.1, read as the reverse complement.
CGTTGCTGTTACTATTGCTGCCGTAGCCCTTATTAGCTTCTCTGATAAGAGATGTATGAGTAGTAGTGCTATTGCGGAAATAGCGTTGCGTGATTGTGATGGAAAGATGTCTTTAGCTGCTAATAGTAAGTCTGCCTTAATAACTTTCGAGGCTTATTTGGCGTAGAATGCGGGTTATCTGTGCAGATGTCTAATGTGGGCCGGGGCCTAGACGTAGCGGCTTGGCTTTTGTCTCTTGTTAAGGGCGCCTGCGTATGTCCTCCTTATTATCGCTTCTATTACTGCTAGTCCTATATCTATCTTTCCTATTATTGTTATTCAGGTCATTAAGGGTTTTTTCCGGAGCCTAGAAGTTGGAAGAGAATTTGGCCTTATCCTAAGTATTTGCCTGTATATCTTCCTAGAATGGCAGCACGAGCTATAAATAATAGATAACCAAGGCACTTACTTCGCGTGGCAGGAAATGGTGTATAATCTTGAGTTGCTTAGTTTTTGAGAATCCTTTGTAGTATCTAGCCACAAGCATGATAAGCCTACGGTCATAGAGGATATTTCGGATCCTGCTATTAGCGGTATTTCTGTGCCGTAGGGTAAGCAGTTCTAATGACCGGGCCGCTTGCCTACCACTTAGATATATTATGAACAGCAGATATTTAAGAAATTCCTCTAAGTACTTGCTATAATGCCAAGCTTTCTTTTCGAGAAGCTTAGGCTTAGCCTTAGACTTTTCCTTAAACTACGCTTTTTGTAAAACTGTGTTAGTTCACACTTTGCGGAACGCCTAGCTATTGCTTTTTAGCACTAGCTGAAAAAGGTTATTTATAAATGAATGGCCTATACCTGTATCTGCTGTATTATTGACAAGCTCGCCCTACGGAATCTGTAGTAATTTAAGTTCAATAGGTAACTGGTCTTTATACTTGTTGCAGAAAAGCAGATACTTATATAGCAGTGCCTTGGCTCATCGTAGGGCAGTTTAGAGCATGGACTGAATGCTAAGAATACTGACACGAATGCCCTTATATATTGCATTCTTATTATCCTAACTAACTGAACCTGGCATAGCCTGCTAACTGCTAGCTGCTATGCTGTAATTGCGAAGCTAAATGATAAATTGCGTCGGCGTGGTATCCTAACCCTTAGCGCTGCTGACTAGAAACCGGCGTGTTATCTTAGATATAATTTTAAAGTAACCTGGGCTCTTGTCTTTAGCCTCTTGTCTGGCCTGCCCTTGATTTACTCTCTGCTGAATATATAAAGCCCTCTTATTAACTGTATACTTGATAAGAAATACTCGGGAGATTGCTATAATAGCTAATAGTTTGGGGGTAAAATTTGTAAAAGTCTCCTAAGTCTTATTATCTCGGATGCTTAGAACAGTTAAGAAACTGATAAGGACGCTATTGTACTTGGTGACTTTGGTAAAGTGATTGAGAACAGAGATATAGAATGTAAGTGCGGCGTCCTTAAGCAGTTAGTGTAACTTGTTAATTTGCGATAATGTCGGCACAGGCTTGACTTTGTTATCGATATCGATAAGTTCTGCTGCATGATTTATTATTATATTGAAAGTAGTGTCTTGACTCTTGGTTAGTTTAAATGGTGGTCGGTCTGAGGTATTCTTGTAAGAAATGGCCTGAATGGCGTAGGTAAAGAATTGAAGACAGATGGTAATGTACTTTTTCCGAGTCTGTTGCTTGAACCTGAAGTGAAAGGGCGTGCTGTGCTCTTTTTGTAATTCTTTCCGGTTAACTTTAAACAGTATATTTCACGAGACTATGCTTGGCCTGGTTGCACTGGCAGCTTTTTGAATAAGATGTCTGATAGCTGCGTGTACGTGCTGGAGCTTAGTGTTATCCTTAGCTGCAGGGTTGTCTGGCTTTATGGCGTACTTTAGCGACGTGAGGCCCCTTAGATACTGTTTCCTGTTGCTAAAGTCTTTTAAGTGGTTAGTTGATCCTAGTTGACGAAGCCATGAGTTTGGTGCAGCTAAGTTACCTATCTCTTTAATGGCCTCTGTCTCCTTCTTTTGGGCTTCCTTTGACCTTGCCTGAAAGACTTCGGTGGCCTGTTGGGTAGCTATATCTTCCCTTGCCTGCTTAGCATCTAGAGTTGCTAGATTATAGCCTCTTGCTACCTTAAAGTATTTGCTGCGTATGCCCTTGATAAAGAGCTGTTGATAGAATATGCTATCTCTCCAGTATGTCGAGCTTGTATCTGCTTTAATAGTACTGGCCTTCCGTGGACTAGGCTTTGGGTCTAGCTTAATGCCGTGCACTTTCTAGAGGTGTTTATTTCTTTGTTTTGTGTTTGTGCTTACGGTGCGGCAGTCTCTTGTGAAGGTGTATTAGTATTTTCTGCTTTTAGGCTTGCTAAGTGCCTTAATTGGTAAACTGTTGTCTGGAATAGGCAGTAAGGCTAGGATCTCTTTGTTGCTGTTAACGAGGTTAAGTGCTTTGGCCTATGACTGGACTTTGTTAATATCTTTCTTTACTAGCCTATGTGGATTGCTGCGGAGATGAGCTTGTATTCTTTGACGCGTAACTATGTACTTGCATGACCTGTAGTATAATAGGCGTAGGTTATTTACATAGATAAAATACTCTATTGTATCGGCGTACGGTTTAATAGTGATAGTAATAATAATATGGTAAATAAGAATAAAACAAAGTAACCCTTTTCTTTTCTAATTGTATAGTAGCTCAAACCCCTTTTACCTGCTTTTAATGTAAACTTACTTTTCTTTTGTTAATGAGAGCTGATGTAAGTGTGACTGCTATGTCTCTGCGCGGCAGTTGAGGTAAGCTCCTGATTAGGTGCTGTATACAGGCTACCCTTGCTAACTGATGTATATTAAATCTAATGTCTATAGTTAAAGCTAGTAATGGAAGCACTTTTGTAACGAAAAAACACTTTATTATAATCCTGTGGTTAGAATTTATACACTTATAAGTGTTTACGAAGATTGTATTACGTCTTATGGGCAAACTGGAGTTTGTTGGTTACCCTAGATTTAGTTTGTCGGCTGCCCTATGTTATGCTAGCGTCCTTTTATTTCCTACTAAAATTAGTTTGTTGGTTGCTAAATGACGTAAGGGATGTTATTAGGCGTATGTTATCTATATAGATAAAATACTCTATTATATTGACTTACGGTTTAATAGTGATAGTAATAATAACATAAATAAGAATAAAATAAAGTAATCCTTTTCTTTTCTAATTTTATAGTGGCTCAAACCCCTTTTACTTGCGTCTTGGGTAAACTTACTTTCTCTTGTTGATAACGGCTGGTGTAAGTGCGACTGCCATGTCTTTGCGCGGCAGTTAAGGGAAGTTCCTGATTGGGTCCTGTTTACAGGCTACCTTTATCAACTAAAAACGTTAAATCCAGAGTTAACAGTTGAATTTAATAATTAGTCACACTTACGATAGTTTCTGAAGGTAAAAAGTATTTAATTGCAATCTTGGGTCGGAGTGTCGTAGGCTTACTAGTTTTTATAGAGATTATATTATGTCTTATAAGTAAACTGGAGTTCGTCGGTTACCCCAGATTTAGTTTGTCGGCTGCCCCATGTCATGCTAGCGCCTTTTCATTTCCCACCAAGATTAGTTCGTCGGTTGCCAAACGACGCAGGGGATGCCATTAGGACCAGTAGCGCTAGCTAACTACTCCGTAGGTCAATTACTTCGCTATGCATTCCGTTCCAATCACCAGAGGCCTTTGCTCCGTTGGCCAGCGCCATCTGGATACCGTCGCCGGTATTCCAGGCCGTCCCAGGTAATATCGGTCTCAACGTCTCCGCACCAGGACCAAGATAAGTACATAGCATGTCTAGACTGCCTTAAAACCCACCACTGGCGAGCACAACAGACCGGGCAATAATTCGTCGCCCATCAGCTGCCTCAATCATGGCCTGTCCTCGGCCAAAATGAAGTCGCTGGGCACGGCAATTATACACCAGTTGGACACCCTTCGATTTGGCTGATTGCTTGAGGGCTTCGACAATAGCAGCACCTTTGCCAACAGGCTAGATCCTGTTAGGCCAAGATTTCAAGAAATAGTCCATGGCGTAAAACTGCACCCCCTGCTTTTCGAGCCATTAGAGGGCTTCAGGGGCCTGGCTAGCCAGCCTTTCGAAATACGCACGGTCGCCGCCACTTCCGCTTGCAGCCACCATGTCGTCCACGAAGCCTAGTAATACTTCATTGACAGATAGCATTCGCATATTGGCAGGGCTCCAGCGTGAGTTTCCACCGCTCGAATGCTCTGGTGCATGCTCTAGCACAGCTATCTGCGCCAAGGGCGAGAATTCTGCAGCTAATACTGCAGCGGCGAGGCCGGCAATGCCATAACCAACTACAACAAGGTCGTACATACTGATATACTCGAGTCTGAAAATCTTAGAGGACTCGGCTTCAGGGTGTTAGTAGTCTATGTCTCTTGGAACACTTCTTGGTCGCGGTATTATTAGAAAATTGAGGCTCTTACATATAAGCTTCAGATGCTCGCGGACTCCTGCGGGGGTGAGTGCGCGTGACCACATTGCGATGACTCGACCTTCCTGAAGTAGAGTAGCCGCTGCAGTAAAAAGAGATACGTCAGAAATTATTGTGGAGCGGGCGGTCTTTTTTCAGCAGTGTGTTTTGATTATACCACAGACGGCGTAACGTGATTGATAAGCAAATATCCCAGACATGCCAATGTCCCACAAATCGACTCTTCCATATTGTTATTATTTAATTAATTAATCTACAACAACTAAGTCTAGCAGTTCTAAATAATAAGGCTAGTATGAATCTAGCACTTTAAAGCTATACTAGTCTCTTAGGCCCTCCAAGTTCTAAGCAATAGCCTTTAAATATCATACGCTGAAATAATATTCTTTACAAGTTCTGCTGCACGATCTAAGGCCACTGTAAAACGCTCCACGCCTTTCACGGGACCGACAAAGCACACTTCAACCCTATTGTTTGTTAGTATGTATTCTCATAATAGCAGCCTCTGGACTAGGCTCACGAGTTATTAAACACAGTATAATTCATCCAGACGGATTCGGGGTGCGGCATCGTGAAACCGGGATCTTCCGCAAGCTTTGTTTCCACCATGGTTTGCATAATCAATTGCGGGTAGCCTCTCTTCCAGACAGGATCGGAAAACAGTTCTGGCATCTTTTCATCCGTCTGATCTTGTGCCATAATCTCGATCACATCCATCAGTCGGAAGTAGTTTCGACCCTCGGTTCCCTTGGCAATCTGGGCATTGCACTCGCGTGCCGCCTGTAGAAGCTTCGCGCGAGCCTCACTGCGGGGCACAGCGTCGTCAAGAGCAGAGTCACAGAAGTCCATTACTGACTTGAGAACTACTTGCACAATCTCTGGGCGGCCAAGGTGGAAGTGCGCAGTTGATACAGTCTCCCAACTTGCTGGCAGGTAACCAAAGTACAGCCGACTGGCGAGCTGAATTGTGAGGTCAACGGTGGCCTTGATGGGTGCGGAGTGACTGAGAAACAGCCTCTTGCCAAAACAGTTGATGATATGCGGGACGTATTGTTTTGTGGATGTGATGGCAAGGTAGCCTTGTCGGAGGGACTCGATGCGGCTATCGATATCCTGCGTAGTCACCAAGGGGATCTCCTTGAGGCTGGCTGTATCAACGGCAATAGTATCGTTGCTTACTGCAGCATTACTAGGATCAAAACTGTTGATAGCGTTCTGAAATCTCTGTGAAAGCTGAGAAACCGTCATAAGATCAATCATGGAGTGCTCAAAGATGGTTGCCGAGCGACCGTTGGCGGTGACAATAATCTGGGTGCATTTGTCGTGCCAGCGGTTGAAAGAGTCCCCGAGATAGCCCGAGCGGACTCGGTCTGCACGTGTAATCGGGCTATTATCGTCGAGACACATGACGAATACAGAGGCTTCTATGATTTGGAGAAACACTGGATTCCTGCTATCCGAAGAGAGTAGCTTCTGGCGATTCTAAAGGTCTGTTAGATCGATTTCAAATGGAAGCCAATAGCCACTTACCAAACCCCATGAGTCGCGATCATCGGTGGTCAACATTCCAGCCCAAGACCTCTCTTCCAAGTCCAAATCAACGATTGCTTGGTAAGTTGCTTTCAGCACGTCATATGAAACTGTTGCCTCGGCATGCTTTAGCGGGACTTTGAAGAGATGTCCCTTTCGCAACACAGCAACGTACTCATTGCCTGGATACTTCATCATTTTGTCACAGTCGACGTTTGGCTCTCTTACGGCATTGAAAAGCCAGGACAGAGAGCTACCACAATTAGCCCTGGTCCCGAGGAAGTCAGGTTCCAGTCTGCCAGTGTCACGGTCGGCCTTGAATTCACACAAAGCTGTAGTGAGTATAGCCGCCCGCTCTGCCTGAGTGTGTATTGCTGGGCTATCAAAGTGAGTGCCTAAGAAATTTCCAAAGGGTGCCAGCGGGTATCGACGCTTGAGATGCAAGGCCCTAAGAAGTAAATCGGCAATCCAACTCTCCACGTTCGGATTATCGGCTTGAGCGCGCAGCTTGTTGTAGAGCCTGCGACCAAGGCTGTCTGGTGCTGCTAAGGCATAGGCTTTGCGGCTGAGCTCTGTGTACTCCTCTCGAGTGTGAGAGAAATGGCCGACGCTGTTGATAAGATCCTTGACGGCCTCGTCGAGGTCGACAAGCGGATACCTGGGTAACTCTTTGCAAGTCCGGCAACAATGGAAGCCGTGATTAGTCTGAGCCTGCTCGCCGTTCGATAAGGATAATTCTTTTGTGGGAGTTCGAATATCATTCGATTCTGATTGCCTAATTTTACCAGAAATCAATTTAGATCGCCATGCAACTGTGGTCGTGAGGGCTGTGATGCTGCCAGCACCGCTCAGTTCTGATGTCTGTAGATTAACCTGGAATGTGCGAACCATCCAGTTCTTCAACTCAATACTGACGAGAGAATCCAGTCCGATTGTGGCTAGAGACTGATCGACCCGAATCTCCTCTATCGGTCGGTCAAGGAACACAGCAAACTTGGCCAATGTAGCGGCTTGGATTAGCTGCTCGGCCTCGGCCATGGTCTTGACACCAGCCAGGGCCTCTGCAAAGTCGACCTTGGCGTTTTTGGCGGCCTCACTGGTCTTTTGCTCTACTGTACGTTGTAATTGGTAGAAAATGGGGTTGCCGAGTAGGTAGTCGTCGCTGGCTTCCATCATTGACAGACGCGTTACTCCCTGGATTGATTGGTGTAGGCCGTTCTTTCGAGCATTATCTGTCATGAGGTATTCGAAATTTGCAAAGAACTCATCAAAGGAGATATCCATGACACTGTTTTGTCGGAGACCCGCCCTGATAGAACTAATTGATGTTTCATTCTGAGATGTCTTTAATGCGCCGTGGGCATCAATTGAGACTGCGCCAATATTGAGGGAGGCATAGTGAGTATGAGGGTGGTTTGCGTGAGCGCGAGCGAAGCCATCTTGGAAGCCATTACCAGCTGCGTAGTTCGACTGACCAGACTTGCCAATCACTGACACAATAGATGATAGTGCCACGAAGAAGGCCAAGTCTGAGCTGGCGAAATACTTGTTAAGATTGATCGTTCCAACAATTTTGGGTTGGAGCGGCTGTTTCCACTCATCGGTAGTCATTTGGGAAAAGGTTCGGTCCTAGAAATGGTCAGAATATCTATTACATTAGTCCATTTGGATAATATTAGCCTACCTGCAGAGCCAAAGCGCCCTGCACAACACCTCTGACTGGAGGCAGCGCCCTGCAAAATGAGGCAGCATTCATCATCTGCTCCTCGATGGTGATGTCACATTTCAGTAGGTGGAGCTGGGTACCATGTGCTTCGACTGCCGCCACATGCTTACGTCTTGTCTCGTCGTCGATGGTGCGTCGTGAGAGGGAGACAATATGCCCGGCTCCACGTGCGGCAAAAAAGTGACATATCCGTGAAGGTAGATCGCCGAGACCTCCCGCTACGATGTAAGTTCCATCTTTTCGGAGTCGTAGAGGTGTCGGCTGCGCTGGTATACATTTGACTCTCGAAGTAGACTGTGCCACGAGAACAACTTTTCCTATGTGCTTTCTAGCACTCATAAGGCGGAAAGCATCTTCGACCTGCTCGATGGGATAAAGCTTGGCTGGTTCCATCGGAAAAAGCGCTCCTGATCCAACAAGCTTGACAACCTCACCAAGAGCCCGGTATATCTGGTCAGACTTTCGTGTAGCCAGAGTCATCAAATCAAAGGCATGGAACGTGATTGACTTTCCAAATGCAGCCGTGCTCAGAAAAGAGGCTTTTTGCATCTCAGTTTTGGCCAAATCAATAAAGACGCCCAAACTTTTGACACAGTCAAGGCTCTCTCTTAGCATCTCTCCCGTTGATGTGCTCAGCACAAGATCTACACCCTCCCCGCCTGTAAGGTGCATAACCGTCTGTTTGATGGAACCAGAACAGCTAGAATAGATGTGACTTTCTGGGATACCGTAGTTATCTGCGAGGAATTGCCGTTTCTCAGTGTTTCCAACCATACAGAAGATCTCGGCCCCAATGGACTGTGCAAGTTGAACTGCCGCTTGCCCAACCGCTCCGGACGCAGAATGGATGAGAACGGTTTGTCCTTTCTGGAGGTTGGCCAGGTTCCGAAGACATTGGTACGCAGTCACATATGCGCAGGGTATCGATGCCGCTGTAGTGTTACTCATCCAGTCGGGCGTTTTGTGGGCGTGGTGTCCTTTGACACGTGAGAGGTTGCTATATGGCTGAGCACCAAAGCCCATGACCCTATCTCCCACCTGAAACGAGTCTCTCATATCTATGCCCACGTCTGTTACTACTCCTGCGAATTCGCCGACCATTTGCGCATTGGAGTGGGTTTGTCCGAGGGCCACGCACACATCTCTGTAGTTGACACCGTAGGCATCGGGCTTAACCTCGATCTGGTCCGCTCTCAATTCTGGCAACAAGTCACTATCCACAAATCGGAGAGAGCTCAGTAAGCCGGGAGTACCGACTTCAAGCTTGAGAGCCCGGTCACCTTGATAAAGAGTGGCCTTTGTATGTGTCATTGCAGAGTCATTCCAGCTGCTACGAGCCCATTTCAAAAACGTAGCATCTGGCAATACTCGAGGGATCAATAGGTTGCCGTTCTCATAGGCGATCTCAGGCTCCAGAGCCTTTTCATCATGAGTGTCTGACCAGAAGCAATTCTGTAGGACCCCAGCTACTGCGTGCCCAGCCACTTCAGGACTGGGAGCTGGATCACGGATGTCGAGGGTGATGAACCCCGTGTTGCCACTCTCGCGACGGAGGACTCGTATAAAAGCACTTACTACTCCCTTGTATGCCGTAGACACTGGATCGGGAGTATGTTGAATGACGACCCAGAGTATCTTGGCTTTCGATGCGAGAAGAGCGTTGATTGTCGTGAATAAATGAGGCTGAGGGTCGAGGAGTAGAGGAGCCTCAGCGCGATCAACGACCATGTAAAGCGTGTCTCCACTGATATCTACTTGATCCCAAGTATACTCGCTTAGCTGAGCATTGATCCGCATAGACTTGAAATACTTGCAAGTCTCGACAATCTTATCATCGGCCACGTTTTTAATGAGTGCAATCTTCTTGTTTCTTACACTGTGTCCGTTGGTCAACGGGGCCACAGCTTTGGAAACCATCATGCTATTGCGTGCGAAATGTATTCCGCCAAAGCCGTTTCTTGATAGTATTGTATCCCATTGCTCTCTATGCATGAGCGCAGTGTCCTCTCGGAACTCGTCGTCGTGTGCCCACCACCCAGATAGGGTGCCAAATATGAGACCGATAACGGCGCCTTTAGGTGAGTTCTCGACCAGGATAAGGCTTCCGCCGGGGTGGAGAAGCTTTCGCACGTGCTCCATTGTGACATCCATTCGCTTCGTCGCATGGAGAACGTTCGATGCCACGATAACATCATATGATTCAGGCTCAAAGCCTTGTGCGATAGGGTCGCCTTCGACATCCAGCGTCTTGAAGTCCATATAAGATTCCCAGTCAGCAAAGGCGCTGCGTGCCTTTTCAAAGAAGCCGCTTGATATGTCCGTGTACGTGTACTGGTCTATGGGAAGGCCGCCACCACTGTTTCGATCAACAATTCCACCGAGAAGTCGCTTTGTGCAGCCGCCCGTCCCCGCACCAATTTCCAGAAAGCGAAGTCTTGGATTCTTGAATGTGAGAAGCTGAAGGTACGCAACTGCAGCTTCATAGTCACCACTGAAAGTTCCGCCCTCGTAAGCTTGTATCAGCAGATTCCCCTCCAGCATAACGCTCAATGGATCGGATGTTCCGCTGAGAATTTCAGGAAGGGCTCTGCCAATGCGTGCTAGTAGTTGCAGCTCGGGTGACTCGGCGAGGGAGTCGATACGCTGCAGTACACTGACTTCATCCTCGAAGCCTAGCCCTGACATGATCTGGCTGTAGTAATCAGAGTTGACCCACTTCTTCATCCATCCAAGATACTTGACTAGATGAGGGCTCTTGATCTCAACGCTGTTGGTTTCGACGTATGTTAGTGCATCCCTGATCCAGATGGATGCTGCCTGGTCAGCCACACGGTAGGTCTCTTCAGCCTCGATAGCAGATACTTTGTTGCCTTCATAGTTGTATGTCATGTTCTCATCCAAGCCCATTGTGACAGAGAGGAACTGGGAGAATGAGGCCTCTGTGATAAAATCTGCGTCCAGGTTCCATTCTAGCCGATTGACTTTATCATGGATAAATGGTCGGTTCTCATCTTGATGCGCCTCGCCGATTGCTCTCAGGTTAACCAAAAGTTTAATGATTGGTCTGAGCTGGCCATCCCCCTCCTCTTGGAACACCCAAGACTGACCTGTAGATGCTTTTGGACCATCGGGCTCGATCTGCATGGCGGCAGTCAGGCTTTTGCCTGGTCGTGTTGAGATGCTAGCATCAATTTCCAGTAACGTAATCTTGGTAGGAACACAAGGAGCGTTGGACACAAACTTCTTGAATAGCATACCACTGAGTTGGTGAACAGCGTCCAGGGTGATTGGGTGAATGAGGTGAGGCCTGAAGGACCGATATGGCATCAATGCAGCCACGTCTGGAATGATGATGTCGAGAAGACCTTGTTTGTTGCCATATTTGAGAGAATTAATCGGGCTGAAAGCCCCGTCCCATTGGTTGCCCGTCAGCTTGGCGAACTCATAGAACTCGGCCTTGGTCATCTCCATATCACAGCTCTGTCGAGCAGCATTAAGGAGCTGCATTGACGCTTCTATCCGCAGATGTGACTCTCTTGATCCATTCACCTCATCTTCCTTGTCGCTTTCATATTCCACCGTAATCTCGCCCTTGCAGTTTTCGGTCCATGATTCGTTGGCGCTGTGAAATGACCAAATTCGGAATGTTTCCCAGCGGCTGCCTTCGTATTGTTGTGACGTGGACATACTCAGTTGTACTTCAACTTCGCCTGGAAGCTCGTCATTGTCCGACTCGTTGAGGACAAGAGACTTGGAAATGATCACATCGCGAAGGATGAATCTTGAAATCGACCGCTGAGCATCTCTCAGCTGTACAAGCTGCTTCATCGCCTCGATAGCCATGGTAAGATATCCTGCGCCTGGATATAATGTAAAGCCCTCGACGACATGGTCGCGCAGCCACGGCAAGGCGTCCAAGTTGATAAGGTATCTCCAGCGCGGCTCTTGAACAGTGCAAGATGGATCTAGTAGGCCGAGTAAGTCATGTGGTGGAAACTTGCGAAAACGGTGAGCTTTGCTGAGCCTGGATTCATGCCAAAATGGTGTAAGGTCCCAAGGGTACGATTTCAAATCCCAGATGATTTCAGGCTCTTGTGCGTCGGTCATTTTGAGCACAGCTTCCAGATTGATCTTGAGGCCTAGCTCAAAAGTCTTGCCCGCGAGGGATAGGACTGTTTGTACAGCGTTCTTGTGGCGCACAAGAGCAGAGACGTATTTAAATTTGAACTTTGCACCTCCTGGTTGTGTCAGTGTTTGACGGCAAGGGCCTGCCAGAGCTGAATGAGGACCAATTTCAATGAAAACGCTTGTGTCCATCCCCGGTTTATTTCTTAATTGATCATCTCTCAGCAAAGCCAATGCCTGGCTGAACTTGACCTGGGATACCAAGTTGTCGGCCCAGTAGTCAGCACCGAATGATGTTGTCTTGGTTGTGCCAGTAACACTTGAGTAGAATGTAACACCGCTCCGAACGTCAGAGGACTTCACACTTTGTATTGCCTTCTCGTAATGCTTTGCGATTCGCCGCATGTGATGCGAGTGATAAGCAGTGTCAACTTTGAGCTTGCGGGCAAAGATTCCCTCGGCGTCGAGCAGAGACTTCAGCTCTTCAAGTGCAGACAGGTCTCCCGAGATTGTACTACTCTCCGGGCTGTTCACACATGCTACACTGATCGTCCCAGTTGTGACCATATCAACGTATCGCTGCGCTTCAGCCTCTCCGAGAGTGACAGCCATCATTGAGCCAGGCACGTCAGCCGATGCTTTCGCCATCGAGGACGCCACACCACGATGGTAGGCACTATTATAAGTCAGGAACATGATCTCGTAGGTGATTTGATTGACTTACACAATCACAGCGTTATCTCGGCTCAAGGCACCAGCAGCATACGCAGCAGCAACTTCACCAGAGCTGTGGCCAATCACCTGGCCGGGCCTTATAGAAAAGCTCTCTAGTAAATCCACGAGCGCAATTTGAATAGCTGTCGTTGCAGGCTGGGATATCTCAGCCTCGCCGATCCGCGACTCACTGGAGGCCTTGAGCAGCTCGTCAATGAGACTCCAAGAGCCTCCTTCCCGCCGTATAATATCTTCCATAGCCATCATTGACTGACGGAAGCACTGTGACGAGTTGATGAGTTCGCGACCCATCGCATGCCATTGCGCACCCTGTCCGGAAAAGACAAAAGTAAGCGGTGCAAGAGAGGTCTCTCTCTTAGGATGAATCATGTGGTCTAATTCTTCCAGCAGCTCCGCGGATGTTGATGCGACGATAGCACGGCGGAATGAAAGAAGAGATTTTCGAGCACCTAGAGTGTATGAAAGGCTGTGTAGAGTCTGGGGACTCACTAGGTGGGCAGTTACCCACTGTTTGGTATTCTCAAGGATTGATAGTAAAGCCTTCTCTGTCGATGCACTAAAAAGAAACAATTGCGGAGTAAAGCTGACGGTAGTAGTGCCGTCAGTAGGAGCTGAAGATCCGTTCAAAGACACCAACTGATTGGTCAAGTGTCCATAGGTGGCTTGATTACAAGAACATTGGCCATTCTGATCAGTGGGTGTCCCATTAGTGTCCCCCTGCAAGCTTGTGTTTAGAACCTGCATCCTCAAGAATAACATGACAGTTAGTTCCCCCATACCCAAAAGAGTTGACAGATACTCGAGCCGGGGCATTGTGCTGTGGTATTGGCAGCTTTGTAAGCTCACTCGGGATCTATTAGTGTGTTAGAGGGCGTTTGATTTGTTGAGTGGCTTGGAGGTGCGTGCCTTTATTTTCTTCTCATATAGCTTGAGGGACGGCTTTGGTTCGATGAAATTGAGGTTAGCAGGAATTTGGCCATGTTTGAGAACCAGTATAGATTTTAACAAGCCAGCAATACCAGAAGTAGCTTCCAGGTGGCCGATGTTGGTCTTGACTGAGCCGACGTATAGGTCATCTCTTCTGTCAGATCCTTCGCAGAAGACTTTGGATATCGACTCGATCTCCTGGCGGTCACCTGCTTGCGTTCCCTAATTATTCTTCTTAGGCTGAGCCTTCTTTGCGACATGCCAAGAGACTTACAGTACCGTGTGCCTCGACGAACGACGTGTCAGCAGGATTCAGCCCAGCCTCTTGGTATACGCGGAGGGAGAGAGCTGCCTGTGCGTCACTGCTTGGAGTGTTCAGGCCCGGCGTTTTGCCGTCTTGATTCACGCCCGAATTGGCAATGATGGCATGTACTCGATCACTGTCATTTCGGTAAACACACGAAGTGGCTTCGGACGCTTCACTACTTACCCATCCTTGAGCGCGTCGTCCAAAAGCTTGAGTACTATGGTGGCAACCCCTTCACCGCGTCCGTACCCAGCGCCTCTCGAGTCGAAGGCATAGGACTTTCCATCTGGATTTAGCATCCCCATGCCACTCACTAGATGGATGTCAGTACAGTGTTTGTGTCTGGCTTACGATTATCAGGTAGTAAAAATGAAGAATAGCTTACTTATGCTTAGAACGTCTGGTTGAATGACAAGCTGCGAGCCACCGACTAAGGCGAGATTCGACTCGCCCAATCGAAGGCTGTGGCATGCTTGATGCAGACCAACGAGACTACCAGACTACGTAAAGTCAATAAAGCACTCATCTGACATGCCAACTCAAGAGTTACATACGCAGCCGGTATCGATCGTCATGCATGGACCCCGCAGGTCAAAACAGTACGATATACGGTTTGATAGAACTGCTATGGTGTGAGCTGCAGTGCAATCACAGCCCTTATCGGCAAGTGACATTGACTTACTAGACTCGCCCGTTCCGTTCAAGTGTGTCCTACCAATTGTAGACAGGTCCTTGTGCCCCATGCGGTCGTAGCTCCTCTCGAATCTGCATTCCAACGGTCCTTTGGAATCTCCGTCTGTCCATTGCGGCTCTCCGACAGCAGTTCCCATAGCTTGTCTAAGTTGTTAGCTCCACCAGGGAGCCTACAACCAACGCCGATGATGGCGATTGGGGCTGGACGGTTCACGATTTGAGTCATGACGTTGGCACGGTGGCAATTCGATGGTTCCAAATTTTGATACACGAAGGACTATCAAGACGCTCTACCTATACCAACTTTTTCGTTCTCACACTTTATAACTATATGATCTCTCAACTGGACTGGTATCTACTTCGCAAGCCTTGGAGCTCCCCCTCTTCGAAGGATTCAGGTTCGTCCCGTCCCTGCCGAAACAAAACATCGTTCTATCTCAAGAGCCCGATTTCTCACCGTTTCGCCCATTGCAACACAAAAATAGGCTAAATTGGTCGGCATTTATTTACCAAGATCCGAAGTTCATCTCATAATGAGATCATCTCGGAGATCTGGTGGCGGCGCGGCTCGTTGATGGCTGTTTTGCCGATCTAAGTAAAAACGGAATCAATGGCCCCTTATGGCCAGGCGTAGGATCATGGAGACATGAGTTGGTTACTCGGCTCGGAAAAGTAGAAACGGATACAGCATGGTATTTAGCCTGCCAATCGCAACTCGAAGCTACTTATCAATTCCGAAGGATCGTGGGGTTACATCAGCTAACGCGAGACTAGAAGGTGACGCTCTATTGGCCAGTGGTATAAGAGCGGCAGGACTGTGCCTCACATAAGCCAGATCCTACAACTTGCTTGCCATCTTAGGTTCTGAATCCGAGAGGTCGGCTAAATGCTCCTCCACCACGGCCCAGGTCTCGGGCGGCAAGATTGCCATCATCCACGTATTGCCCTGGCCATCTTTGCCACCCACTTGGAACATGTTGCGAATGTGCGTATTGTGCTCCAGTGACGTCCACTGGTGCCATGCAATCTTGCCTGGAGACTTGCCATGACCGACTGCAGCGGGGGTAATAACAGCGGGGGAGAAGTCGATGGAGTCAAAAAGCCCATTTTACTGAAATTGGACACGACCAGGATGAAGGCGTCTTGGGCGGCAAAGACGGGTGGGTTCTCCTTGTTTTTCGCGTATGACTTCCGCAGGAGATGCAATTGAGCGTGGACTTGAGTGGCCTTAGTCAGCGTCTCCACGGACTCTCTCACCAAGAGGGCTGTTCTCGCCAGTGGCTGCTGCCGAAGCGCTTGAAGCGTGGTATTGGTCGAGGTCGAGAACGTTGCATTGGCGATGAAGACGGGGCTTGAATCTGGCTTGTCCTTGCGTTGAGGGAACGTTTCTGGTATGCAATGTCTCGCCTCATACATGCCCATCACATGAACCGGTCGATCCGATAGAGGAAGGATACCGCAGCAGAGACGCGCTGCCCATGCAGCCAAAATATCGGCATCGCTAACAAACTGTCCGTTGAAGAGGGCTCCCTTTGGAATGACTTCAACTTTATCCGACCCATGGCCTCCAATAAAGTCCATCTTGATCCTCTGTAGAGTATTATCTGGCAGCACAAGCATGCGTCGCACCGATGTTGGGTATCTCGCAACGTGCTCTAGGTAGGTTTCGTACGTCTTTTTGAAAGCCTGAGGGCTCAGCTGCATATCAGCCAATGCGTAAGGTTCCTTGGGCTGCACTGATCCAATGTTCTTGAGAGGGTCGTCGTATGCACCCATGAAAGGCGGGATATCGTCGTACCGTCCTTGAAGGCTCGTGGACCACGCCAGTACCAATGCTTTGATCCCCATGAAATCGCACACCACATGAGCCCAGCGGATACTGATCAGTGTTACATCGCTGAAGAGAGCTATGTGAACACCAATAATGGGCTCTTGACGACGAATGTGTTCAGTAAAGTCAAGCGCCCAATCAGGTCCAAGTGTTAACGGGTGGAATTGCGAAGTGATACCAGGAAACAATTCTGGCTTGCCTTTTGCCCTCGGAAGGTTCTTCGCAATAGGATGGTCCGTCGTTTTTACCGAGAAAGTCTCCTCTGAAAATTGAAACGCTATGCGCTCGTAACTATATGTTCTTGGGGCATGGATCTCAAGCTTGCCGACTTTATTGAACTGCAAGCGGCCGCCTAACTTTCTCCAATCACCTAGGCTAAGAAGATGCGTGAGAGCTGTGCACAGCTTCTCTGTGTCTAGGATTGCATCGAAGCGCAGGGTCCAGTGTTGCATATACCGATTGATAGTAGAGTCATCGAACTCATGCAAGGGAAACACAATGTCAGTTGTCGACATTTTCTGCAGGATGAGAGCAGTGGTATTTAGAGAAGGCATTGAGTGACTGCAAGCGAAGTGGTGAGATATACTCTTAGAGGCTATAAAAAGGCTAAACTACCTACCCTGCATACCTAGCGGGCTCTGCATTTTCTCCATATCTACCCATTGAATCCGGAAAATAATAAGTCCGTCTGTGGAACTTTACTTCTGCAAGTCCCCTGCATAACATGGCTTGGGTCACTTTTGGGTAATAAGCTCTAGCTAGTGATACAGTTTTTACAGATTAAAGCTTACAGAGACCTTAAATTTTATCACTTGCCCTTGTAAAGGGGGAGTTTTTAGATAATCTACACATCTGTAATATTTCATATTAGATATTTATACCCATTAGACATTGACTCTCCATCGAACTACAATCTGCATACAAAGTCGCTTAGCTGCTGACAATTTGAGACATTTACAACGAAGGCGCACAATGTAAGCATCATCCACTAGACTAGGTCTATCAATTCAAAATGACACTCTCACAAACCCACTTCAGGCAACATACCAATTGCCCTTATAGTTATCCCACCCAGACATAGGCGGAAAGCCTCTGGCGTGATGTTTAAGAGTAATACTATTAATGAATTCTAGGGATATAATGTTCCCCGCGAACCTTTTCCTTAAAAGCTCGGCAATTTCCTAGTGGGGATAATGTTCTCTACTGTATATTGTCAGTCTTCTTGATATAGTACAAACATTATGAGGAGCTATCTTGTCACAGCGTCTCTCTTAGGATCGGTAGGCATAGCTTCGGCAGCCGAATTTCCTTCGATGGTCATGGATACATGGTGCATTACATACATGTCTACCTATCTTGCCCCAATTTCTTCTCAGCCCGGTTTGTCACCATCAAGACAATTGACGTTTTTCGGAAACAGTTCAACGACAACGGCAACGGCAACGATCTTGAGTAAGAATCCTTTATCCTTTCTCAATTTAAAATGAGTGTTGATAACGTGACAGAAACGGATGATCAGAGACTTATTGTTTCGGAGCCTGGTACGATGTTTGGCTTAACGACTTTGGATATATCACCTACCCAAGCGCAATCTGACTCTGAGGCGCCTTCCTCTAGCCCAGTCACCGAATTCTTGACTGAGACGATTGATGCGCCTTCACTGTCTGTAAAGGATATACCCTCTTCCGCCCTTGCCACCTCCACCGGTATTGTCGAACCACCCGGACGATCCGTCATCTTCCTTGTCCAGGCATCCAGTAATCAGGAACGCAACATTCAGAAACGAGAAACTGGAGGTTTTGTTGGCGCTGATAACCCTGACGTTTGCACCTTTGCTTTGACCTTCAACTTGGGGAACAACCAACTCTTTGTTGACGATTTACCGATATTTTATGCTGGTGAGGATTACAAGGCCCTGGGCATACAAGAAGAAGACTCTTTTGTCCAGGGCGCTATTACGAGGACCTTTGGAATTTCTGGCGGAACACTTTTCTTCAAGAACTCAGGCCTACCAAATGGTGACGCGGGTTTCTGTCAGGACTCGAGTGGTCAAGTGTACATCACATTCACTACTAGTCCTCCTGGATGTATCTCAGTTACTCTGGACGTTTATGACGGTGATAATACCCACGCTTGCCAAGTTTTAAATGCTAATTTGGATGCAGTTACCGAATGCCAAAATGGTCGGCTTGTGGGATTTGAGACTTCGACCTCTGCTTTGGCAATCTCCACTGAGGCCAGCACGGCTGAGACAGGCATGGCTGAGAATGTCAGTTCCGGAGTTTTCAGTGGCAGAAATAGCGGAGAGCCTACAACAGCAAAAGCAACTGTATCTACAGGTTTCAATGCTCTCAGCTCTTCTGACCCAAGTGGTACCTTCTCCACGTCATCTGGTTCTAAAGCATTCACCACTTCTTCCTCCCAGATTATTGATACATCTGCCTTGGCCTCTTTACCAATATTCGGCTCTGTATCATCCGCCGTTTCTTTTCAAATTTCTGAGACACATACCTCAGCCTCTTCTTCCGTATCTGGTACTGCAGCATTTTCCACCGTTTTCCCCCAAGGTATTAGTTCATCTGCTTCAGCCTCTGGCCTTGGAACGTCAACTATCGTTTCTACCCAGATTGGTGAGACACCTACCTCAGCCTCTTCTTCTATATCTGGCACTGCAGCATTTTCCACCGGTTTCCCTCAAGGTCTTAGTTCATCTGCTTTGAGTACTTCTGGTCTTAGAGTGCCCACCACGACTTTTTCCCAGATTGATGATATATCTACCTCTACCCGTTCTTCTGTATCCGGTACTGGATCATCTTTCACTATTTCCCTAGAAGCTATCAGTTCATCTGCTTCAGCCTCTGAACTCGGAATCTCAACTATCGTTTCTACCAAGATTTTCAATACACCTGCCCCAACCTCTTCGCAGACGCAGACGCAGACGCAGACGCAGACTCAGACGCAGACATTCGGCTTCTTGACATCAACTATTCTTTCTGCCGAGCTTACCGAATCCTCTGCCAGCTTGGAGTCATCCATTCTCTACAGCGAATCAAACACTGAGGTATCATCATCTACAGAGGCATTGTCGTCTGCTAAGGCATCGCCGTCTACTGAGGCATCATTATCTACGGAGGCATTATCGTCTACCGAGACGGAGGGATCAAGTCTGCTCACAACCACGTCGAATGAGCTAACCGGCACGACCTCTGCAACCTTTGGCTCGACTTCAGAGACCACACCAGAGCCAACTAGTTCAGACAGTTTAGACACGTCCTCAAGCGCTGAAGAGACAACTTGGGATACATCGACAACAATCTCAAGGTCTTCAACAGAAATCACAACTACAAGTACAGAGGCTAGTACTACCACCACAGAACTCATGACGAGTACAACTACTGCAGCACCGCAGAGCGAGTGCCAAAGCGCAAGCAGTCCATACACCGTCCAGGGTGTCGACTTTGATCTCTCTTGTGACGGCGTTATTGTAGGCGGTACTTCGGTGGGAGTAGCTCCGGCAACCGATTTCAACCAGTGTGTGTATTTCTGTGCTGTTTATTCTGCCTGCGTTGCTGTGCATTATGAAAGGGCGACAGGGGCCTGTAGCGGATTCAGTTCAATGACTGGAACTTCCGCGAACGCCAATTTTGATGCTGCTATACGTAGCTGATCTCAGCCACTAACACTACTGGAGATAATCAGTCTGATGTTGCAATCAAAGTGGTCGTTATACCCTCTGCTTGAGCAACCACAGCTGCCCTGTACAAATGCGGCTTCTGGTTGCAGTAGCCTTAACCACCCTTGTACAGTTAATGGGGTAATATTTCTTGGTGTTGGACATTTCTTCAGTCTTTTGTTATTAGTCTTTTGTCATTATCCTTCCCCCACCCTTTTATACAGGGTAATTCTGAAGCTGTATTTAGATCAGCAGCCATATCTGGGCTCTTCCTTCAACGTTCCATTAGATACCTCGTGCTTAAGATTATAAATATCATTTTCATAAAACTCTAGACTAGAAAAATCTTTTCAAATGCAAACATCTGAAGGATTCATCACTCCACAAGCTTACAGGGGGCTTCGGACTACTTAACTCAAAGCGTATAGATACAGCCGATGATCGATCGGTGGATGAAACGCTGCCCCATTTCCGAGCACAGAAATGGGTCTTTTTGAATCACATATCCATTATGTCGGTAATATAAGCCCCTCCCGTCAGCGCAGTTCCTTTTACTTTTACTTTCATCTTGCAGACTCTCGTCAGCATGGAGCAAAATTCAGTGTTGCCAAGGGCCAATATTACAGCTGCCGTGTTCCAGACCATTGCTTATCTGGTCGTTATTTGGATTACTTATCGTATGGTACTGGTAATTTACAATATCTCGCCATTACATCCTCTGCACCGCTTTCCTGGGCCCAAGATTGCTGCAGCGAGTTATCTGTACGAGGCATATTATGATTGGTGGCGAGTAGGGCGATACGGACACGCAATCCGTCGCATGCACGAGCGTTATGGTAGGGTTGACGGTTCTGCCCTCCAGAAATTGACTGTTAACAGAATTTGTTAGGTCCAATTGTGCGGATAAACCCGGATGAACTACATTGCTCGGACCCATACTTCACGGACGAGATCTATGCTGGGCCCGGCCGAATCCGCGATAAATGGCAGCACCAGCTGAACACCGGGGGCGCTGGTCCCGTTTCTGTGACTGGTTTCTCAACAGTCAATCACGAAATTCACCGCATGAGGAAAGGAGCCTTGTCTAAGTATTTCTCTCGCCAGCAGATGCTCAAGCTCGAAGGCGAGGTGACGGAGTTTGCACAGATGACTGTTGACAAGATGCTTCGATACGCTGGTGGAGAGCCTTTTGACGTGAAGGAAGCCTTTAACTGCTTCACGGCAGATATCATGTCTCAGTACGCTTTTGGTGAATCTATGGGCTTCATCGCTCAAGATGGTTGGGAACCGAATCTGGCTACTTGGGTCAAGTCTTTCTTCCAGAGCGCCTACATGATGAGACATAATGTCTTTGCAAGGAAGATGGCTCAGCTTCTTCCGTTCCTGTCTGAATACTTGGGTGAGGACATCAAAGCAGTCATGAGACAGATGAATGTTGTCATTCCAGGGTACATCGCGGCTGCCTTGAAGAACCCCGAGGGAGGAAGAGTTTTCGCCGATGTGATGGAGTCAAAATTATTACCAGAGTCGGAAAAATCCATGTATCGGCTATCGGGAGAGGGGTTCAATTTCCTCCTAGCCGGCACCGAAACTACTGCCGTAAGTAGTAGCTGTTTATTTCGCATGTGACGTTGATACTCACAGATATGAACAGGCCATTCTGACGGTCATCACCTACTATCTTCTCGCTCAGCCTCTGACATATAGACGATTGATGGCCGATCTCGAAGGGATCGACCCACAAACCCTCAAGTGGACTGAGCTCGAGCAACGTCCTTACCTCTGGGCCGTCATCCATGAAGCTCTTCGTGTGATGCCTGGTGTATCCCACCGTTCAGCAAGAGTTGCCCGCGAAGAAGATCTGTTTTACAAAAGCAAAGATGGTAATGTTGAGTGGGTGATTCCAAGAGGCACTCCCATTGGAATGACTTCAATGATCAATCATTGGGATAAGGAAATCTTTCCCAATCCGGACGGGTTCACACCAGAGAGATGGCTGGAGGGAGGGAAGCCTAACTTCAAACTACAGAAGCTCTTGATTGCCTTTGGCAAGGGTAGTCGTGCATGCATTGGTGAAAAGTAAGTTGCCGGTTATCTCTCTCCCAGTTCTGTGTTAACGACCTTTCAAGCCTCGCTTATTGCGAAGTCTATATCATGGCAGCTTTGCTCGCTCTTCGAGTTATCCCCAGGGCGCGTCTATACGAGACAACAATTGATGATATCACATACGACCATGACTTGATTGTAGTTCAAACAAAGAAGGGTTCTATATCCGTCCGTATTGCTATCTCATAAGTCGTAATCTAGGCAGAGGAGGTTGGACTGAAGCTTCACATTACAAGTACCACCAATAGAGACTAGCTGCAGCTGCATAGGTGAACATATTTCTCTCACCGAAGCTGATTGGACCAAACAAAAGGCCTAAGCATGTTCGACTTCTGTAACTGCACTCTTCATCTGAGCTTGGCTCTTGGCGATGCCAGCAGCAGAGTTCTGGCCATCGAACAAAACGGCAATCTCTTCCAGAGTAGGACCTTTTGTCTCGACGAAGAAGAAGTAGATCACCAGACACTCAATAACCAGGCTGTAACGCGATGTTAGTCCAGTCAATGCGTTGGCGCAAGTGAGTAGTGACTTACATGACGATATAAACAAAGTAAAACTTCCAAGCAAGCTGCTGCAAGCCAAGAGGATTCACCCACTGGTTAAATACCCCTGAGAGAGCTGTAAAGCAGAAGCAGAGGGTAAGGCCCTTGGCCCTGATGTTATACGGCAGAATCTCAACAGTGTAGGATACAGTCAGGCCTGGCCATGCAGCACCGGCCACGCCGTAGAAGAGGAAGATCATGGCGACGACGGCAATACCAGCAGCTGATGATTCAGTCTTTGCGTAGACAGCGCTGCATGCAGTCCAGATGGTGAAGGATATGAGCATGCCGACGCCAGCGAAGAGGAAGAGAACCCTTCGTCCAACACGATCGACAAAGAAGGCGGCGAAGAGGGAGACGAGCCAGCACCAGATGGTGAGCCCACCGTTGATGTATGCTTGGGTGACAGCACTGGGATTTGTTAGTATCTCTCTATAGCTGTTCTGCACGCATTATCACTTACTCCGCAATGCCAATAGTTCTCAGAATGGCGGCAAGCTACAGCCAAAGTCAGTTCACACTCTCAGTAGCCTTGTGTCCTGCATTCCACTTACATAGTATGAGACAAGACCATTACCACTGCACTGAGAGAAGATCGCAGTAGCAATAATCAGCCCGCATCGCTTGCGGTTACCTGGGGTGCGCCAAAGCTCTGCCCATCCATTATCTGAAGACTCACGCTCAAGTCTAATGGTGTTGACGATCTCTGTGTATTCCCATATGACAAACTCATCGTTATCGTCGCCGTTGCCATGGTACTTGACAAGGATCTTGCGTGCTTCCTCCTCGCGTCCTTTACTGATCAACCATCGGGGGCTCTCGGGGACAATGAATATGGCCAGAAGCTGGATGCCAGGCATGAGGCACTGCAGTCCTGTTGGAAGAACCCATTGGAGATTTCCAGTCTGGTTTCTTAGAGTTCCAAAGCATACCCATGCCGCGATGATGCTACCGAGATACCAAAGCGTGTTATAAACCGTCGTAATCTTGCCTCGATGGCGGGGATGGGCGATCTCGGTGATGAGGAGAGGGCAAGTCGCGTTGGAGATGTTGGAGCCACAGCCCATGATGAATCGGCCGACGAGATATAGCGCATCGCGTCGTGGTCCGTGACCCTTCTGGGGAAAGCATTGCATAAGGGCTCCGACAATAACAATGACGCAGCCAATAGCAGTGCCTTTCTTTCGACCCAGTCCGTCGGCAACATATGGAGCGAAGAGAAGGACAAAGAGACCTCCGAAACCGGGCATGGCGCCAAAGATACCCAGTCGACTTCCTTCTGGGTGATCAAAGACTATACCACCATGTTAGCTGGGAGGATTATTGAGCTCCAAAGAAATGACTTACAGGTCTGCCACGATCCCATTGTCTGGAGACCATTGAGCAAGCTAGAGTCATAGCCGAGGGTAGTCGAGCCCATGAAGAGAAAGACCATTATAAGGTACAACTTCCTCAGCTCCGTCTGTTTCCAGAAAGGCAACGATGAGCCCTGAGGAGCATGAGTCTCCTCTGAGATGTCGACTTCGGTCTTCTTTGAGGTCATGATGAGCCAGAGTGTTGGTGGATGGGCCAATTGATCAAGAGACTTGGAGTTGAAGCACCTGTTGATCAAGGGATGATCTTGGCTGCTTCCTCGACTAGTTATATATCCAGGACAAGTGTGGCATCTGCGTATAGACTTGACAGCCACATAATAGTCAAAGATCAAGCCATGAGTCTCGTGACAGTAAGTCACAGCAATGCATCATGGTCCTTGAATGGCACGGATTTGCCATGCTTTTCCTGCTCTCCCCATGGGGAAGACAAGGTTGAGAAGTTTGTTTGGGAGACTAAAGCATAACAGGTTAACTCACTGCAGATGGTCCACAGCAAAGGCACCTCTGATTGGGTAAGAGTGGATGACCTTGACCACCACCAGTAATCTAACCATTCTTTTTCAGGAAAGGCCATCGAGGTATATCCGAGATTTCGGCGAACTGGTTCATACAGAAGACTCTAAAAGAGAGGAGACGATCCGAATATTCTCCTCGGACTAATTAATTATCTCCTTCTTTTACCAGTCGATTCTACGCACAGAGACCCTAACCCTGTTACTTTGCGGTATGCCCTTGGAATCAATGATTGACACAAACGAGAGCGCCCCTACTTCCGTCTCCGCAGGTGCATCGACAGGCAATTCCGGACAACGGCGTCGGAACCAAGCGGCTTGTGATGTCTGCAGAGCCAGAAAAATCCGGGTTGGTAACCATATGGCACCCATAACGCCACTGTCTACCCCTCATTATCATTATGTTAATAATGTCGGTAGTGTACGTATGATGGCAACAATCAGCGATGCCAAGGCTGCGAGTTTCTGAATGTGAACTGTACTCATGAACGGCCAAGAAGGAAGCGTGGACCTCCAAACAAGTTAGTCAATTGTACGTTATTGATTCTATTAACATACTGACATAGAACAGGCATGCACAAGAAGCTCAAAGACAGGCTGTAGGGACCCCAGGGATCCATTCTCCAAATAATGTTTCTATCTCACCAGGCGAAAGCAATGATGTGCGCCATTCAACAACACCACTTCAAAGCCCCCAGGTGCTGGGCCACATGAACCGTTCGTCGACTTGTACCTGCTCCGGGCCCAGTAGCAAATGGCTTTCCGCGTTTGCCTCGGAGCCGATTATTATGCGTCTGCTAGGGGACTGGTTCAGTTTGATCCACCCTCTAGCTCCGATCTTACTCCGTCGCCGGTTCCTTCAGCGGCTTCAGAGAGGAGTAGCTGACGTTGACGCCGAGTTCTGTGGGCTCGTCATCAGTGTATGCGCAGCTACCAAAGCGACACTACCGCGGGGTGACTATGGCCCAGTGACTGTAGATTATTGTGTTGACTTTCTTGATGGTCACGGACTACTGAAGAGTCAATTTACCCGTGACTCTTTTAGTATGGACAGGTGCATCGCCTTGTACAATATCGGGACAGCCATGAGCGCCACTACGAAATCAGGGCTGAGCAGTATGCGCGCCTATCACGCTTTGAGCGAGGCTGCTGCAGGGGCCAGATACCTGGCATATTATCGGATACATGAGCATGATGAGGCTGAACAGCAGCTGTTGAGAAGACTCATTTGGTTATTATTTGCTAGCGCATGGTATGTTGCGGCACTGGGAGTGGGTGAGCCGAGCAGCGCTAATCAAGTCACATATTACAGTAGTGCGGATATTTTCGGAAGACTACCCATCAGTCTCCTTAGTCAAGATCGCATCGAGACCTTTCCAAGACCACTCCCTCTCTCAGATAACCAGATGGAGCCAAGGGCTGCAGACAGCTGCCACGAGCCACCTTGGCACGGAGATGACACCACTTACGTCCCAGGGCTAAACTCGTTAAGCGACTTGTTCCTCATCTGGCAAGAGGTGCAGCAAGTTCCCGAGGGTATGGAACCACAGGTAACTATCACGAGATATCTTGGAAAGGTTCAACAGGTTCTTGATAATCTCCCGCCCGAGCTGCGATGGCGTGGTGGTCTGTCCCGTCCCGCTAACGTTACAGAAGGGCATGATGTCCAAATCGCCAATTTATTTGTGACGAGCCTCAATATCCGCTCCAACATTCTTCAGAAGTTCGATCCGACAGACAAAAGCGCAGAAGACCACCAGAAAATTGTAGATGACCTGTTAGAGATCCTGTACCATCTTCCCCGCGCTGTCTTTGATGCCAACGGCAGCAGCCTCGTCCCCAAGATTCGGGACATTGGAGCAGCCTACCTTGAACAGTTGGGGAGTGGCGTGGGGGAAGTGGAGATAGGAGATGCGAGGATTAAACTGGAGCGATTACTTCGGAAGCTGGATGATCTAGATTGCTGGCAGGGAATTGGTGTTCTCGACACTCCGCCATTGAGGGTCGATACGTAACTTGAATACCCAGACAGACATCAGATCATTAACGTCAGAACTGAGTCAATGCTACCCAACTTCGGAAGGCTTTGCCCCTCAACCCATAAACTGCAACTATTCGCCGAGATTTGAGCCAATTTCCCCGGGTTAATGCGGAGTAAGTCCGAGTATCCCTGCAAGCTTGGATCGAGCTCCCTGCACTAGAACGCATGATCCACCAACCCTACACTCGAGCTTATGCAGTTCGGGAAGTACAGAAGGTATTTGAACCATCTACGATTCGATATTACCATCAATTTTGTCTCTATCAACCTCCTGATTTTTATCATTTTATGCTCAATAATCATGACTGCCACACAAATTCCAACAGCATCAGCCCAACATGTCTACCCCCATCTTCGGCGATCTGACGGGGGTTCAGTCCAGCTCATCGTTAAAGGGAAGCCATTTTTGATGCTTCCTGGTGAGCTTCACAACTCATCGCTCAGCTCTGCCAAGTTCATGAGTGAGGTTTGGCCAAAAATGAAATCCGACCATATCAACACGTTACTCGGCTCGGTAACATGGGAAATGATTGAACCTAAGGAAGGCCACTTTGACTTCAGTGAGCTTGATTTGGTTCTGAAAGGCGCCAGAGAGCATGACATGCACCTCGTTCTGCTCTGGTTTGGTACATACAAGAATGGACTCTCAACATATGCCCCAGGATGGGTCAAGAGAGATGCCAAACGGTTCCCCCGCGTTCAAGTTCTTGAAGCTGGTGGCGTCAAAAGAACACTCGAGATGATCACTCCTCTATGCAACGCTGCGTGTGAGGCTGACTCTCGAGCTTTCTCTGCCCTTTTACGACATCTTGCAGAGGTTGATTCACATCATCAGACTGTCTTGATGGTCCAGGTTCAGAATGAGACCGGAGTGCTCGGCGATTCTCGGGATCGATCGAACCGCGCCAATAGAGCCTTTGCTGAGCCCATTCCAAGTGATCTCCTACAATATCTGAGCCGCGTCGATACCCACTCCAGATTTAAGAAACGAATCTCAAGTGTTCCCTCATCAGGTACTCATTCATGGGAGTCCCTCTTTGGGTCTGGGACAGCAGCCGATGAGGCCTTTATGGCGCATTTAATCTCCTCTTACGTGGGACGAGTCGCTGCAGCAGGAAAGGCCGAGTATCCTATCCCTCTGTACACAAACACATGGCTCAACATTGAAGGGCAATCGGAGCTGGACTTTGGCGGAGGCGCGCCAGTTGTGGTTGGTGGCGGTGACAAGCCTGGAATTTACCCATCCGGAGGTCCTTGCCCGCATGTTTTGGATATCTGGCGATTTAACACGCCTTCTCTGGACCTACTAGCACCGGATCTTTACTTCCACGACTACGAAACTGTCTGCCGCAATTATACAGAACAGGGAAACACTCTCTTTATCCCGGAACAACGACGTGATGAATATGGAGCAAGACGCGTCTGGTTATCCTACGCGACTTATGGTGCTCTTGGGGCTAGTCCCTTTGGCATTGATACTGGCTCTGACATCATTGGACGCGAGTTCAAGCTTCTCGACCAGACTAAGCAATTTCTCCTGGATGCTGCACCCGAAGATCGTTTTGGCTTCTTTTTTGACGAAGAGCCAAGCGAGAAGAAGCCGGAGCAGTGGACTCGCACATTCGGCGACATCAAAGTCATTGTTGAGCGCTGCTTCGTCTTTGGAAAGCCTGGTCCTGGTGCTGGAATGATTATTCACTTGGGTAACTCCAAGTTCCTCCTTGTCGGCCGGGGCTTTCACGCACGATTCAAAGCAGCTCGCAAGGATGCAACATTTGGCGGGATTCTCTGGGGCGAGGAGAAGGAGGTTGATGAGAATGGGAGCCTACAGACATTGAGGATATTAAACGGAGATGAGACAAGGCACGGCGAATTCATGATGATGCCCAATGACGATCCCGATTATGGCGGCTTTCCTATTGCTGTTACGCCTGGAGCGAGGACTTGTATTGCTGAGGTGGAGGCGTATTGGATTGCCGAGGATGAAGATGACAGATAATCACAACATTGATTCACTGGGTAGTTAGCCGAGATTACAGTAGCATCCACGTAATATCAATTCCGTGACATCTTGTCGCATTCCCCTGTATATCACGTGTTGCAGACCCATGCTGATCTCAGATCGCCCCTCATCCTCCACCTCAAGTTCAATGGAGTCAACTAATCAACCAAGACACTCAACTTTAAATTTATTATAGTCACCATGGCAGACCAAGCAGCGCAATCATCAAGTCCGGCGGAAATACCATCATCGCCCGCCGTAGTCTCAGCGCCACAACAGACAGAGCTCATCGCTGCCAATGACGAGCACGTACGTTGATAAAATACCTCATCAATATTCGGCCATGAATTTATCTGTCTTGTAGGACGACGAGGTTGAAGACGATGCCGATTCTACTCTTGGTGCAGACGCGTTAGTTGTACCATCAATTTAATTGTCAAAAAGTGACTAAATGCTAATTTGTCCAATTTAAGAGAAAGCTCGACTGCTTCAGTCTCGGCCAGTATCCTCGAATATCGTCGCAGTCAAGGCCGCACTTATCACAGCGACAAATTTACTACCAACTACTTCTTGCCCAATGATGACCAACAGCTAGAGTCTGTGGACTTGACGTATGGCCTTTGTTACCAGAAACTATTATCCCAGGTCTGATCTTTCGCAGTCACCACTATTTGACAATCTTGTTGGATGATAAGCTGTATCTGCCTCCGTTGCAAGCTGATGATATTAAAGTTTGTATCACCAATCCAAGCAGGTCTATGATGATTGTTTTACTAACCGCTTGGTACTTCGTCAGAAAGTGCTTGACGTAGGCACTGGAACTGGTAAGTCCTTCAAGCCTATTTGTTTCTCTCATACATTATTGACAAGCGGTATCAGGTATCTGGGCCATGTACGTGCAATCTTGCTCTCTACCGAAACCTCCTACTGACTAATCTAGTGAATTTGCTGACCGTCATCCGAATGTCGAGATTGTTGGTACCGACCTATCCCCATGTCAGCCAGAATGGGTTCCACCAAACGTTCGCTTCGAAATAGACGACGCAGCCCTCAGTTGGACATGGGGTCCTGATGAGTTCGACTTCATTCATATCCGTTACATTTTCGGTGCTATCAAAGACTGGTCTACCCTGTTCTCTGAGGCCTACCGCTGCTGTGTTCCTGGAGGCTGGGTCCAATCCGCCGAAGCTGATGTCGAGTTTCGTTGTGATGACGGCACTATCGATAAAGAGCCAAACCTCAAGATATATAAGAAGCTGTTTGAAGAAGGAGGCAAGATTCTCGGAAATCCTTTCTTTGTTTATGATCAACAGGTTCAAGGCTTCAAAGACGCTGGCTTTGAGAACATCACGACTGTTGACTACAAGGTGACTGCTGCAAGACGTTGCCTATAAAGTGGTAATTTATTAACAAGCAAACAGATTCCTGTCGGAGATTGGCCGAAAGATCCCAAGCCCGCCGAGGTTGGGAGATTTGTTCGCGCTTGTTTAGAAAATGATATAGAAGGCAAGTTGAGACCTCTTGCTTTTCGCTTATTGATCAGCTAACACTTTCCCCTAGGCTATACTACTATGATGTGGAACGATGTGCTGAAGTGGCCTAAGGACGAATACCAGCTGTTCCTGATGAGCATTCGCAAAGCCATCAGGAACCCTAGGATCCACACATACATGAGGGTTCGATATGTATATGGACGTAAGCCATCATCACCGTAAGACCATGATACTTTGCTTTATATCTCTAAAAGACGCCTCTTGATATTGACTCAACATACATACTATTCCTTTCACTGTCTCAATGCCAATCCCCGAGTTATGTCTAGCTACTGCCCAGTATCCTCAGGTAGCTTTGAACTAAATAGTGGACTTACCAATGAACATGGACTAGAAGAACAGACCCT
Source organism: Fusarium pilosicola (assembly GCA_020615335.1). NCBI lineage: Eukaryota > Fungi > Ascomycota > Sordariomycetes > Hypocreales > Nectriaceae > Fusarium > Fusarium pilosicola. Next base: position 103,423 of record JAGQDI010000039.1, on the reverse strand, counting down.
TCTTCTTTCTCCAGTCCCACGTAGTTGCCTGTCTTAGGTCATCAACACTGAGAACATCCACGCCCTCCCGTGTCAGAATATGCCAAATATGATTCCTCAGCCCAATAGGCCATGCTGGCACACTGAAATACCTGGCCTTGAGACCTAATCGATGGGCACCACGAATCTGGGCCCGAATGCGCTGCAACTGCTCTTGCGACAGTCGGGAACCCCAAACGTGCCCAACTGCTTTTTGAAATGGGTAGAAGCGTAGTAGCTATTTTGAGAGTTGTATTTCTCTGAGATCTTGCTTCCTTCTGCGTTGTATGTCCTTACTTGTCTTCGTTCAATGTTGCTCGGTAATACTCCTTGCTCGATACAGTTATCCGGCGGTTCAGAGTTTTGAGCCTGTGCTCTGTTTGGATTTGGCCAAATTTGAGACGTATCAGCTAATAGATCCAATGGTGCATCATAAAAGACATCACGGTAGGTATCGTTTGCTGTTATTTTGTCAAATGGTGTATTTCCCGTGCCAACAGTCACAACAGGGCCATGTACAATAGCTGTACCGTTGAAATACGTGAGCAGGTTTCTGCGTCGAAGTGGCTCGAGTTGTCTTTGAAGTGTCTCCCAGGTTGCGTTTCCTTCTGTTTTGAAATCGATGAGGACGACCAGCGGTCGATCCGGATCGGCTTCGAAAACTCCAGCCAGAGGCTCATTAGCAGTCGAGGGGGAGTGACAAGGCATTCCTCGTTCACATGGGAAGGGGAAGGTGTCTCTCTGACGATCGAAAATACTGAGAAGAGGGTTGAGATACAAGCTTTCCAGCGTATGGTTGGTCTCGAGCTGGAAATGACGATGGGCCACATACAGGTCATCGTCTTGGTTCCAGACATCGGCTTCGACACTTGGACAGCCCGCAGAAATGGCGTCTAGAAGTGGAACGTTTCTCAAATAGTCGTTATGAGAATGGCAACGCACAGGTTGTGTGGTCCGTGTCGAGTCGGATAACCAGTGCCCAACGCCAATTGTTGCTGCGGCGGCGTCGATCCATGGGTGAACGATCAGGTCCATTTGGTCCGGAAAGTAATGATGCAAGGTATCTCCCAGAATATGGAGTAGGCCGCTACCCGTACCGAGTCCTCTGATTAGTATGATTCTCTAGAATCTAGTCTGAGTGAGCCAAGGGAATCGCAGAACTCACATCGTGGAGAGGTAGCCAATAATCAACAAGCAAAAGGCTCTCCGAAGCTTTCTTCGAAACTGAATGATTCTAAGACGAGGGAGCGTCGATGCTCCCAAGCCTTTGAAATGCAAGTCTCGTCGTCTTGGCACGGAGACATTGACATCCAGAGGCTCAGGCCAGCCGGTTGAATTGTCGTATCCTCTACCCAATGGGCTGTCATCATTCGCGTACTCGACAGATGACTCCAAGTCATGTCGTGTGGTATGATTGCCCTTCATGATCCCGATTTACAGTTCGTTATCAGCTGCAGGCTCCACCGATCTGTTGTTGTCCGACTTTTCTTTCTGGTTGGAACATCAATCAAGTGCTGTCCCACGTGTAACGTATCGTAGGGACATACGAGATAGACCAAGGGAGTCCATGGCTACTGCATAGACAAATATAACATGTAACATGCTGCGCCGAGGCCGCGTAAGCACTCCCAGTTCTCTAAGAGATACGATGGATGTCGTCACTAATATTAGTTGACGTCCAGTATATGCGGGCTCCCGTACGGAGTATACCAATTGACTTTCACTGGGGGTGGGGATCGACGCCCATCTGTGCCGAATTGCCGAGATACCGCTCTAGAATTTGCTGTCTCTGGCCGACAATGGTATAGTTCGTAGGGTTTATTTGTTTCAAGGCTAGTCTTCCGCACCTTAAAAACGCCCGCCCTGTCAGAGCTTACGCGGTCTTGGCAACAGTTGCAGATCCAATTCAGAGACCAATGGCCAAAGAGCATCAACTTGGCTTATTGATAAGCTTACGGGTCGGTTTCTATATTCGTATACCACACAGTATGATTCAGGTGCTTAATACTTCTCGATAGCCTTGCCCTGTAATGGAGTGTACTAGGAATCTTGATTGCATGCAAATAATAGACTAATATATAAGCTTCTTGAGCGTTGGATGATGCTCAATGCGCCCCAGGAGAACGAATTTCTTACATAGTCACTGAAAGCATGATCAACTGGGCGATTTACTGCAGTAAGTAAAGCAGGCCTTTTGTCCAGACTCATAGGTTAACATAAAGCCATATTCTGACTTATCGTTTATTACAGGCTTTCAGGTCAGGAACGGTGATCTCCGGGACGGCTCGGTAGAACCAAACTATGCATATCCCGGGGTTACTATCGTGCTATGATGCTCATGAATACGTAAGTCTCTCACCTTATCAGTAAACTCTGTCTCACATTAAAACGTGGCTGTGCTACGGAGCGCTCGGTCATGCTAAGGAGACGGGGTTCGACTGATTTAGGTAGCATCCATCTCTTGCTAGCAGCCATGGGCTTATGAAGTTGAATATGGTGTATGCGCAATCTGACTTTATTGCAAGTCATATTGGACTGTTTTTCTGACGTTGGGGGTGTCTCATTGCCCCTAGGAAGCCCCTGAATATCTAAGACTGGGTTGCACTGTGTTCGTGACGCGTCTTGTGCTCAGTCATACTCGAGACTGTACCTCAATGAATCATGGCGGACGGGCACGTGCATACAGAATGGCAGTGCTGTGTCGAGGCTTTTGTGGATAATGATCAACATCTTCCCGTACGTGATCCAATCAACCATGCACAAGGGGGAGCTGAGACAGATTACTGCGAGAGAGCGCGTATCGCTTCATCACTCAATCCCGCTTTATTACCAGGGTTCTATCTCGGGTTATATAATAGAAGACATTAATTCATTTACCAGTTGGCAAATGTCCAACCCCATCTCACATTTCTCTTGCCTTCACACCATCTCTACTAAATTATATTCCATCCAAAGTCCAAGCCAAAGACAACGCATCACCGCCAACTTGATGAAAGCATGAGACCCTTTGCTCCGACGCCAGCATCTTCATCACCCACTTATACCCCGAATGATGGCACACTAACACCGACTGTCGCTCGCTCTGAGTCTGGAACAGACGTCGAGCTCCAACCATACACAGGAGATGACAGGGGACGAGAAGTACCTCCACAGACTACTGAAGCACCCGAACGACCACGTCATATCTTCTCAAAGCACAGAAAGTGGATGACTGTGTACATGGTCTCTATAGGTGGAGCTTTTTCCGCCTTGTCATCCAACATTTACTTCCCGGCAATCAATACAATATCCAAAGACCTTGGGGTCAGTGCCACCGACGTTGGCTTCACTATCACCGTGTATATGATTGTTCAAGGAATAGCGCCTTCGCTATATGGCTCTATCTCAGACGCGCGTGGTCGTCGAATCGCATTCGTTATCGCCCTCGCAGTCTACCTTGCTGCAAATGTGTCGCTAGCTTTCACGTCCAACCTGGCCATGCTTCTGCCAGAAACACAGAGGAGGATAGCAGGTAATGGCGATGTTCCTCTCCGAGGTCTTTACAAACCCTGGTCCTACTACTTCAAACCACCTAAGGAATGGCGTAATGCACCTGTACAGCCAGCACCAAAGCTGGAGAAGCTGTCTTGGAGGACAATCATTGAGCCATTGACCTATATCCTTAGAATGGATATCCTAGTTCTCCTGTCCTGGGGTGCACTTGTATACACCATCTGGAGTATGGTCACGTCCTCAACCACCACAGTGTTACTCAAGACTTTCCCGGACCTTACAGAATGGCAAGTCGGCCTCTGCTTTCTTCCAAATGGAATCGGATGTGTGTTCGGATCGGTATGCACTGGTAGACTGATGGATCGAGCTTTCAAACGCGCCGAGACTCGATATAAAGAGGAGCATGGACTTGCTAGCGTCAATGTCAAGTCCCAACACGACTTTCCCATTGAGGGTGCCCGACTGTCATTGATGCCTTATTTCAGCGTTATCTTTATCGTTTCCATGGCGTTATATGGGCCCAGCTACGAGTTCAACGACCTTAGGAGACACTTTGCTGGGAATCTGGTAGCCTCCCTGGGTCTGCAATTTATCATTGCATCTACTGCAACAGCCATCTTCAATATCAACTCGACGATCTTGGTAGACTGCTTCCCGGATAACTCGGCGGGCGCGACAGCAACTAATAATCTGTGCCGTTGCCTCCTTGGGGCTGCGGGCGTCAGCGTGATACAACCTATGATCGCCAAACTCAAGATTCGCAACGCATTCCTCGTGATCACAGGCATTGCTGTTGTGTTCCCACCACTGGTCTGGGTTCAATGGCGAATGGCAGAGAAATGGAGAAGAAATAGAGTCAGTACCTAATAAGAGTTTATATACTAAGCTAGTGTAATGCCAAAAACTACCTCTCGAAACTAAGTAATACATGCATATGCTCTATTTTCTCGCTTTAGATCCTCGAGTTATCTCCAACCACTCCCCATTGTCCTCTGCTGATGATCGAGGCAAGAAGGATGCAGGGTGGATAAAGTTGAAGACCCCGACGGCGATGACCATCATGGCCCCGTCGAGCGCGATAAAGTACTGCTCATGAGTGATGAGGTATCCGTGCCAGCCCTGTGCAAGCTCTATAGTGCGGTATATGCTCCTTATATAGATACATAGCAATGACAGCGTCATGGCACTTAGTATAGGAATGGAGGACTGCTTTCCGGATTTTAACATGCCTCTTCTAGTGGACCGGATCAGAAAGTCGATTGCAAGAGCAACAAAGACGCTCATAGAAGCCAATTGGAAGACAATTCCTGCAACCATGGTGTTTGTGCCTGGCTCCGTGTTGCCGTCGACTTTGTTCACTGCTGCTGAGGCCAAACCGCCTCCAATTGCCTGGACGACCAAGGAGACCACGTCGCAAGTACAAAATATCCACAGATATAGGCTCGGTCGAAGAATGGAGCAGTCGCGGCCGAAGACCTGGATCAAGCGGCCAAGAATAATGTAGACACCAGCAGTGTAGAAAACAGGGGCTACGAATGATTAGTCCTTAAGTCCATACTCAAGAGGATGGGCCAGAACATACCAATGATCAGCGTCGAGATCTGCATGAGGAAAGCAGTCGAGTTGTATGGGCATTGAGAGGACCAAGTCCGGCCAGCCCAGCCAATAATTTCAACTATTACGGCCATTAGTTACCCAAGGTCGTAGCTATAGGCATAGGGATTAAGAACATACCCAGTCCACCAACAACAAAGACGCTGCACCACCAAATCTTGGACCGACCAAGCTGAATTATGTGTATAATGGTAGAAAGACCGAACAAGACACAAAAGACAATTCCCGCAGCAGTGGATGGAACGTAGCCGTAGGAAGTATGGACGCCCGTTATCAAAGCATGGCAGCCCTTTCGTAGGTCTTGTTCTGCTGACATGTTGCGTTGGTGTTAGTCAGGAGCCTGGGGAAACGACTGAGTCTGTGATGAAATCTAAGGGCCGGGCGCTAGCTGCATCTTTATATGCTCGCCATTGTTATGATAACGTAGGCCAACAAACTGGGGTTCCTCCCTCCTGTCGATGAGACCACAAATGGTGTAATCGGAACTGCGAAGTTCGCTGTTTGATACCCACTTGATGAACGCTCTGACGTTCAAAGCCGCGCAGAGTGCGACATTCTGGCACTGCCATGGGCCTTAGGAATCCTTGCAGACGCAAAACTCCAATTCCACGCAAGCCATCGCCTTATCTTGTAGGTGCGTGGCTGACAAAGCAGCCAGATCTGACAGTCCACTGGCCACAGCCCACAAGCAGGCCGTAAGCACCAACTTATCAGCCCCGCATTTCCCCGGGGTTTATCTCCTGAACTGCGAATTTCGCATTTTGGACTTTGGTCGTGGTCTTGGATGAAGAGCTAACGCCATCTACACCTCGTTTCCGTTCCCGTTGTCTCAGTCTGTTGCTGGCAAAGCTGTCGGCCAGTTCGGGTTTAACCGTTACCCTCTGCTTGAGCCCTTCATTTTCACTATGCATTCAAGACCCAGCCGCGCAAAGAGCTGCACTGCATGTCGACAGGCTAAGCTGGCTTGTGATGCACGCCACAAATCCGCCGGAGTTTCGTGTACAAGGTGCAGTAAGCGCGGGCTACAATGTCGGTTTGACTCGAATTTCAAAAGAATTCCAACAAGAAAGTTAGTAACGGGCCCGGGAGCTTTACGACGAATCACCGTTCCTGGTGATGACTTGAATACTAATACTCGCAGCATCGTGGAGGCCATCACCAACTGCATTGACACTCAGCAGCCGCTTTCTGGGGGATCAAGCAGTGCGGAACTGAATCCTCGCACGAACCCGTCGACCATGTCACAAGAACCGTCCATGCCCTCCTCGGTCTACACGCGAACCTCTAGTCCGTCCTCTCATACCGATTCTCAATATTCCACTGCCCCTATCGGCGCTGCTCAAGATATTGCTGCAGCCAGTGTCGGCGGACGTACTGGGGACGCTGAGCCATGGCTACAACTCAAAAGGGTCGACATACCCTCTAGTTACCAGCTTGGAAGTCTGAGCCTGAACAACACAGTAGCTCTGGATTTATTCCGTCAGTATGTATTGATCGCCCCTGCCAGCGAGGACGAGCTTGTTGGGGGACCGAACTGAACGAATGGCTAGTTTCAATATTTATCACCGTCCACACGCCAGGTTCTTGAGGCCAATACGTACGTCTCTCATCGAGTATTCACAATCCTCTCCATACCTTTTTTGGACCATTATCCTATGCTCGTCACAAATGCATACTAAATATGCACACATGTACCCTTCTATTGTAACAGAGCACGAGGTCATGCTCTCGGGGTCCTATCTTCGTGCTCCACTGACTATCGAAATCATGCATGCCCTGCTTTGTCTTTGTTTGTGGCCAGTCCCCAAGCTTCGCTTTTGGCAGGACCCGTCCTGGGGATATATAGGGCTTGTCGTCAACTCTGCTATGCAGCTCAATTGCCACCTGCCTACCAACCCGCTGCTTAACGCGCAGATAAGGAGAAATGCCAGCCGTCGCGCCCTGCCTGACATAGATGCAATTGTGAGAGATACCACTTGGCTTGCTTGCTTCGATATAAACACCCGGTATGTTTGCTTTCGGGTACTTTCCTGCCTAAGTTCCACGGCGTCCGTTGCTTACACATCAATACTGTCACAGTCTTAGTGAGTTCTTGGGGTTTCCATCCCTATTTTCAACTGGATACTACCTGAAAAGCGTGTCCCGTGCTCGCGAACGAGCGTCAAGTCTTCTGGACGCGTCCTATCACACGGTATTAGAGATCCGCCAGCTCACCATGACTTCGATAGCAAAGCTCGACATGATTACCGACTCCGCCCTGCACTTCTCCCAGATCCAAAGCAGCATCAATGACTTGGAACTGCTGAAGAGCTCAGGTCAGCACTCCTGGAATCCCGAGACAGAACTCACTTTTCAAGGCGCAAAGCTGTACTTGTATGCCATGACACTTCTTTTGCCACCCACTAAAGAGTCCGTCACTGCTCTTCAGACCATCTATAATCGAGACGCAGCATTAATCAGCGGATTGATGTCTGCTTCAACAATGATATCAGACATACTTCAGCAAATCCGTGACAAGCCCACTCAAATCACGGATCAGATTACGTGCAGTGTAGCGTTCTGGCCAAAGACCCAAATCAGCTACCTTTTCTTTGCCGCGACATTTATTTTCCGGGTTCTTCTCTCACATTCGAGTCTGACTCCGCAGAATATAACCCTTGCTATGTCACGTCTTGGAGATGCACACGCAATTTGTAGAATAGAACCGTTGCATCCAGATCGCACACGGGCTGGAGAGATTATCCAGCGTTTGATAGAAGTTGCGCGCGCTTATGTAACGAAAGATGGGGGCGAAGATGACGCCAGACCCCTACTCCCAAGAGGTCTTCTTGTCACTGGTCGCTTGGGGGCATCAGTCATGTTTGATGCCGTACTGCGGTCTGTACACTTTCAAAAACAATGTACGCAGAGGCGCAAGTCCCGTCCGAGAAATGAAACTGGTATGTCTCAAGCCGACGCGCCTCTCCATGGCACGGAACAGCGGGCAGGCGGAGATGCCAGTTCAAATGCCGAACTGATAGGGCAGAGTCAATCTGCAGAAGCCTTTTCAAACATTCAAAGCGGGGCAGGGGTAACAGGGCTTGGGGATTTGTTTGACTTCGACTTCATGGATCCCTATGAGTATATCATGAGCACCGACTCGTCTCTCATGTACGACGTCCTGCAGGACCCAGGCTTCGGAAATTTGTAACCTCTTTTATATGCCAAGTATATCATATATCTCAGTCTGTTATGAAAACTTTTGTCGAGCGTCTTTGAGCGCGACCTGGGTCATGTGATACCAGGAAGATATTCAGGCAGCCGATAGATGATGCTTAGCATTTAAGAGGGTATACTGGTTATGTGCACTTCTACCAATATATACAAGCTTGGAACAAATTATCAGAGGAATGCAACTAAAGAGGGGAGGTGGTCACACCAATTGTAATTTGACAGCTGATGCATTATGCAGAAACGCAAATCACGCATCAATTGTCAAAGATCATCGACATCGCCACCACCGCCCGCCTTAACATTGCTCCTCATTATAATAATACAGCCCTGAATTTTTCACCGCATCGCAGCCACCATGTGCTCCCGGACAATTCAAAAGATAGGTGCTTTGTCTACCGTTTCTCCTCATTCTACAACCGCGCGACACCTAAAGACTACCCGGGATGACGGGAATATTGTAATGGTATGCCTCCTGTTCTTCACATTTACGCAATATCACTAACCTATTAACAGCAACCTGAAGCATCACTTCCAATTCGAGAACTTGTTTCCTACTGGCAATGTGTGAGTTTGCAATCGATCACTTATTGTCTATTTGCCTGACTCTCGCTAGTGTAATTGCAACTGCGGCCCCTTACATCTCGCACTCAACACAAACTGCCCAGAGTGTGGAATTTGTCGATGCTCAAACTGTGTATACTTTTAGCTTTCTGAAGATCTACTAGCATAAATATGCTAGTAGATTATATTAATATGTCCAGTATAAACTGGTCAGCTTATACATGGAACCAAGAGTTCTTCGACCGGCAGATTCAGAAATATCCAGCAGAAAACACACCTGCAGTAGCGACCTTCTCAAGCGTCTCAGATCTCATTCAAAAGTTTCTTTCGGCTTCTGGTGGCATGGAAGCGTTCCTTGGGCCTAGCACATACCAAATGTTAGAGCTTGAGCCTCTGTGCAAGTCATGCTGTATAAACGAGTTGCTAAGTGGAACTGGCCCTAGTGTAACTCGGCCTATGGCTCTTCTTGATGATCGCTGTCGGCGAATGCATCATTCTGAGCCACCAGGTGGTCACATGCGTCGTGACCGTGGGCCTTTAAGTTCCTCGCAGCTATTACAAGAGCTTGGAAAAAGGGTAGGCTAATACAATCTTATCAATTGCGATTTTTACTTACCGTGACAATTATAGCGGTATGGATGCATTGGTGAGACTGATGCTGCGAGGCGACTACTGTGAGGCATTTTTCATTGTCATACGACTTTTGCATCTGCTGACAATTATACCCAGCTATGTGGCTAACCCAGACTGCTGGGTGATTGTGGCGTTGGCTTCAACTGCTTCTAGCGTTCAGGCTACATTTCTAGCAGACTTCTTTTATAAGTACCTGGGGTCCAGAACATCACTAGGTATCCATCGACCGATGCGGGGACCACTCATCTTTGGACTCGAATTCCATTTGCAATACTACGTCTGGTGTGAAGGCGGCCCACAGTTCCATGACTCTAGGAAGAAACGGAACGGAAAGCCTCTACGCCAAAGCCGGCAGCCCTATTACCTCAAACTAGGCGATGAAAATGAGCCGCAGGTTCACATCTATGAAACTCAAGTCTCCTGTCTCATAGCAGGCATAGATGAGGACTCTTGGGTCGCATATCAGTTCGTTGATACTTACTACCAAGGAAACAAACCGCTTGCGCAAGATGAACAGCATGGCGTCAAGCCAGATCCATTGACAGGGGGTTATTTGATGCAAATCTCCCTATCTGGACTCCGAGAGAGTATTTCCTCATCGTCTACGAGTGTCGACTTAAACAAGTCAGGCATGCTATGCATAACCTGGTTGCAAGATTATTTCTTAGATTAGAGCCATATGTAAGTGGCCCTGGATGTGAAGAGTACCATGAATGGATCACTTACTTGTATTTAGACACAGGATGAAGGAGACATGACAGCTTCTCTTGGTGAGGGCATCATTGGGACAATGGCCCAGAAGAAGTTGATGCAACGAGTCCTCAACGAAGCAAACAGATTTCTACCACAAACTATCCACTCTATCTGCAAGGCCATTGAGGTTTGGGACAGGTTTAGTCGGAGAGATCTTGCGTACCTCTCAGACATACTGAAGTCTGATTCTAAGAAGAGCCCAATCCCATCAGTCAAGGTAGTGACCATGATTGAAGATCATATCGATGCATTGCGAGACCTCCAACGACGCGCGGAGGAACAAAGAGACTTGTGCGCAGGGCTTGCTCGAAAGGTACGTGAGGAGAGACGACACGAGGAGGCGAAACCACACGGAAAGGCTTACGGAAGCAGCTGGAAATGCAGATTGTAATGGAAGATAATGAAGTCACGGCCCGGCAGCAAGCAGGGACTGAGATGACTAGATATTGGACTGGCATTGGCTTGGTAGGTCTATGCAATTTGTTTCTCTAGGGTAAAATGCTAACTTTCAGTAGGTCTTTCTACCGCTCACGGCTGTTACTGGCATATTCAGTATGCAAGCAGGCATTTTGCCTGAATCGTTTTATAAGTGGTGGATTTTTATTATTTTCTGGATTGTGATCACGCTTCTCGTTATTCTCGCTGTTGAGTTCAGATCATTGCGGTCTTCAATCCCAATATTGGGCAACGATTGTTCTTGTAGTAGAGCTTCTTCTCCTTGGCACCCCTTCACATCAACATTCTCTCTACTATCGTCATCAACAGATTTTCCGGCGGAGATCGAGCTCATGCCAAGGTCCTCGGGTAGGACAGTCTAGTGTAAAACTTTCTGGGGTCCTGCATTCTCCCCAGACATCATGAGATATTGCAACCTCATTGATAGTTCTTATTGGTGCGGTAGTGTTTTTCCAGAAGCGATCCATGGACGATCAGTTTGACACGATGTTCAGTGGAGACTGGTGGGTGCTTAACTGGATAAGCATATTAGGCCAAGCTCTATACGGTATTTCGGAGGCACCAACTCTATCAATTGGAGTGCACTGCCATTGGCCCGTACCGGCAAAATAGAGTTTCAAGTGCTGATCCCTGGTTTAGCCTAATAACACTTTCTGCCGTAACCTCATGCCATGACTGTATAAGACCATCGTGATATCGTTTGAGAACTAATTTTTCGTAATCAGTTGTCTTTGCTCTTAGTGACAACTGAGGACTTGACTACCGACATGTTTGACGGCATCAAGACAAAGGCTCTTCTAGTAGCCTGCCTGATTTTCTCAGGCTCGGCATTACCCAATGGCAATGACAAGCGTCATTGGGTAGGCACATGGGCGTCTATGCCTCAGGAAGTTGAGCCTGCAAACTTGGCCCCAGCTCCATTTGTATGTTTTCTCCAGATAAGACTGAAACCGTCTTTCAAAAAACCCCGGATACTGATGAATGACACCACGACAGGGAGGAGCAGATGCTGTAGCTCAATTCGAAAACACTACTCTCCGCCAAACATTTCACATGTCAATTGGAGCTGACAAGATCCGTATTCGGTTTTCCAACATCTTTGGCAAAACAGACTTGCCCATCACAGCCGCATCAATCGCTCTACCTGTCGGTGGAAAGGCAGGCGTCGGTCAAATCGATACTAAGACCACGAAGCAGCTCAAGTTCAAGGGCAAGAAGTCCGTTTCTGTCCCAGCAGGAGAGATCGTTTACTCCGATCCCATTGACTTCAAGCTGAAGCCTCTGTCCAACCTCGCATTGTCTGTCTACACTGAGAAGGGCCAGCTTGGAAACAAGATTACTGGACATCCAGGCAGTCGAACGACCTCTTGGATGCAAAAGGGCAACCATATCAACGCTGCATCTGTATCCGAGGGAAGCACCAAGCATTGGTATTTTGCAAACGGAGTTGACTCGTGGGCCCCCAAGGACCATTTTTCTGTTGTACTCCTTGGAGACAGCATCACCGATGGCCGAGGCAGCACGGACGATACCAACGATCGGTAAGTATAATTCCCAACGCTTCAGTATCTTTGCTTACAATCTCCAGATGGTCCGATGCACTTGCGTCTCATTTGCAGGAATCTGGCATGACTAATGTCGCTGTGAACAACATGGCAGCAGGTGGCAATGCTATCCTCTCGGGCGGTCTGGGACCTATCCTGCTCCAACGATATAAGCGAGATGCCTTGGAACAACCAGGTGCCAAATTCGTTGTCGTCTTCGAAGGGGTTAATGACATCGGACCATCCGCCACCGACGATGCTACCCAGAAGCGGATTAAAGAGGGTCTCGTTTCTGCATATAACCAAATCGTGAAGGATGTCAAGAACGCGGGCATGACTGCCATCGGAGCAACCATCACACAGATGCTTGGAAACCAGTACTATGCCCCTGAGAGAGAAGTCACTCGAGTTGCGGTCAACGACTGGATCCTGAAAAACGGGACTTTTGACCATACCGTCGACTTTGCGTCTTTGATTGGAAGTGGAGATAAACTGCTCCCTCAGTATGACTCTGGCGATGGTCTACATCCCAACCCTGCAGCATACAAGTTGATGGGCACAAAGTTTCCGATTCAACTGTTTAAGAAATAGCTATAGACTTAAGGATAGGACTTCTTGAAGAATCAACAAATCCTTAGAAAGAATGTTGCTCATGGTGCCAGCCAACCCTCGGGGGAAATTTAAACGACCCCAACTACACCAAAATTCGCTGGTGTGAGGGGTCGTTTTTTATTCCCCCTAGCCAACCTGATATCGGTACTGCTTAGGCCGAATAGAGAAGGTCGCAAAGCACAAGATTAGCTGGCAGTAAGTCAGAGTAGCCATGGGCGGATTGACGGCCATGCCCCGCAAATGGTTACCCTGCCATTGCAGAATCACTGATTAGACAAAGGCGCTATACAAATTGCTCTTTAGCCAATCATTTTCTCATATGACTCTCAACGTGACCATCTGCAGGAGTGTGGCTATTGTGATTGACGCGTACGGAGTACCTTGACTTACTGAAGCTTTTCCAAATTTGATTGATTACAGATCAGACAAGGCGAGCCTGGGTTATGTGATTGTGATGCCTTGCGCATGTGGCTTGCACTTGGACCTCTACATAATACCGGGATAGCCGGGTAACTTCTTCCTCAACTCCGTTGCGCCATTATGGAGTATGCGTAATTTCTCGTAGGACTTCCGGACCTTGCCTTTAAGGCTTAGCTTCTAATAGCCAGTAGTCTATGATTCGTTGGCCGGGTTATCCTGGTTTCAGCTGACTGCATTACTGGCCTGATTATCTGCGACCCCAGCTAGGCAGAATGCTGGTGGTTTGCATATTCTCCAGAGATGTTTTGTGTAAAATGTCAACTACGTGCCATCTGAAGACAAAACGTGTTATAAAAAGAAACGAATTTCATTTAGAATGCAATATGTTTATCTTGAACTTTTTCGGAATTTTCACGCCTGCGATACTGATATTTGGCTTGACCTGTAGGTTGGTGAGGTAGGCTGACCAGTAGGCAGACATTCTGAGACGGACCAAGCAGGGATGTAGATATCAGAACCAACAAATGGAACCTCGTCGTGCATATATGCAGGAGGAAAGCCAACCAACACTTCCCTCCTATGTTGAACCAAACCAGATCTCTCAGTTTTTTCCACGCTTCTAAGTTCTGCGTGCTGATTCAAGCCGTCAGCCTCTCCCCTTTTCAATCGATATGGACGCAACCTCTGGAAAAAAGACGCCAAAGGAGAGTTGGAAACGCCATAACTTATTTGACCGTGGCTTTTTCTATGACGACGAAATCTCAACAAATCGCCTACCAGATCATGTCGAAGCCCTCCGAGAATCCATGCTTTACTTCGCTTGCGATGACTTTGGCCAGGAGGCTTCTGACCTGGATGAGGAATTCGCAAGCCAAGGAGTGGACCTTACTAACAGAAAGGTTAGTGAGGATGAATGGAGAGACTTCTTTCGAGACAATTTCTTGGAGCCGCTCAAAAAAAGGATATTGTCCTCAAACAGCTCATGCGAATACCGTATAGTCTCGTAAGTAGTCTCGGGGAGACCCAAAAGCTTGAGGCTGACAAAATACGATCAGCGACTCCAATACTCAATGGGTAACATTTAATGTAAAGGAGAACAGACTCGGCAGTACGATGACTGATCCCTTGAAAAATAAGAGCGCACCGAAGCCTGATTACGCCTTTTATTTTCCAATCAACCGGCCACCGGCCAACTCTTCTGTATCTGAAACAGCTCATCACACAGCTCTGCAGCCGCACCAAGACTTGTTCTCGTTGTCTCTCTTGGAAGATCTTTACGAACATGGCTTGCGGCCATCTCCCTACTATCCTTTCCAGAAGGACTCTGATGAGACAGACCTGAAGTGCTTTCCATGGCTTATCATTGAGTTTAAGTCGAGACGGGGCGCGAATAGCGTGATCAGACAAAAGAGAGAAGAGGTTTACTGTCAAGCCGTTAACGGCAGCGGTTGCGCTGTCAGACTCAACGAGATTGCCGCGTTGCATGAGATGAAGCTGCCCGGCCAAGCGCATATTCCCCCAATCCCAGCAGTGACTACGGTTGGACCCGAAGTCAAAGTCTGGATAACTTATCTTACTGAGAACGCCCTGGCATATCGCTGCGATACTGGGAAAGAAAAGCAGACAACCCACAAAGGTTATGTTAGTATAAGATGAGAAGTCTGAAGCTGAAGCCTAATGACCATACTGACTTCCGATTAGATGATGCAATGTATTTGGGATGGCGACATGAGAAACTCGTATGACACTGCTAAGTTTAGACTCATACTCGAAAACATATATGATTGGGCTACTGCGGAGTTCAAGCCCTTGTTGGCCGAATATCTCGAGCAGTGGAGGTGGCTCAACTCTGGCAACTTCCTCAACGCCAAAATAGCAGCAGTGGCTTTTCGAAAGGAGGAAATAGAGTCAAGGAGTCGGCAGCAAAGCCCTGAAGCTGACGAGACACCTACCAAGCAGTTAACCCGCACCATTAACGCGATGATGTCCTTGAACCTGAACGAGGCAGTGACTCCGAACCCCAACAGGGACGAGAGTCCCGCATCGGCATGTACAACTCCACAGAGCGGTTTGCGACGAAGCGCGCGAATAAAGGCAATGCGTGAGGCACAACTATCTCCCGGTCCGACTCCTCAATTAGAGAGGTCTGCCTCACGCCTCAAAGCAACTATAGCGGCTGGGCCTGTCAAGAGACGAGAAAGCGGGACTAAGTTCCTTGCAGCACCAATTGAGGTTGAAGTTGATGGGAGTACTAGTGATGAGGAGTATGAGGAAGTTGAAGAATGTGATGAGAGTGGCGAGGAGGACGAGGAGGACGAGGAGTGTGAGGACGATGATGAGACTGATGAGGAAGAGAGTGATGGGGAAAACCTCGTATGGGACTATGTTAGAAGGAAGTATGTGTCGGTGTATGAATAGGAAGGGAGATTTTACCTGTATACTATATGTTGTTCTATAAAGCTCTGGTTCTTTGCATACTTTGAGTGAATTCTAGCTTCCCACAATCATAATCAGCTCATTGGAATATCATTTGGCCGTAACTTCCCTGCAACTTCAAGGAGGGCTACAGAAGACACTGGAGTCGGGGCGGGCCGCGGGGAGTCCGGGTCTTGAACTGTAGGGGTCTAGCCTTGAAGCACTGGTGGTCTGTGGAGTGAGCTGGCCAGTAGGCAGGCATCTTGAAACACACCTGACCAAGCAGAGACACAGGTATACCAACCAACAAATGTAACATTGTCGTGTATATGTACCAGGGATAGTCGTCAACCAAGAGTTCCAACCTACCCCCAACAAAATCCCTCACTGTCTACCCTCTTCTTAAATCGAACTTTGAAGATGACTTGGGATCGTGACGACTTAGATAACAAGGGCTTTGTCTTCGATGGCTCTATCCGCACTACGATTCCGTGGGCTCCATTCCCGCCCCATGTTGAAGTCCTCCGACAGTCAATGCTCGACTTCACATGTCAAGACTTCGACGTAACTTCTGAAGCAGATGCCGCCACGCAGCATTATGCTGAGAGATACTCTGATGGAGGGTACTCTGAGAGTGATTGGGAACATTTCTTTCGAAATCACTTCTTTGACCCACTTGTGAAAAACGCCTCAAGATCACTTGTAAAAGCCGACTCAGGATTACCGGAAGACTCACGCAGGTCGGTGCAGGATTCGCATCCAAAAGCACGTTACTGACGTATGCCCTATCAGAATTTCACGATGTAATTATTACTACGACAAGGTCGTATCGTAAGTATGGCAAAGACAAATCTGGAAGACAGATGCTCATGACAAAATAATCAGCGATACCGACGCTTTATGGGAAACCTTCAGTGGAAAAGTTGACGAGGTCGACGATTCAACAGTCCACCGATTTGAGAACGTAAAATGTCCCAAGCCCGACTACGCGTTCTATCTTCCCATGTACCATCTAAACATTAACTCCCGTATCCCCGGGACCACTAACCACAAAGATCGACAGTGGCATAAGACACCAACACCATCGATTATGGAGTCATTCTCATGGTCTAACCTGAAGATGCTTTATAAGGACGGTCTTCGCCCTACTCCGTTTCGTGTTTCTCATAAGGAGCCCCGAGAAAAGGATCTCAAATGTTATCCATGGCTTCTTGTTGAGTACAAGAAGGCAAAGTATACGAATCATGAACGTCAGCAATTAGAGGAGACCGTATGTTGTCAAGCAGCCAACGGAAGCGCAGGTGCTATCAAGCTGAACCAAATCGCGGCGAGGTATGCCATAGAGCTGCCTGATGGGTCCCATATTCCTCCGATCCCAGTTGTAACCACTGTCGGATCTAAGGTCAAAGTTTGGATAACATATCTTGCCAAAGACTGCATGGTTCTCTGTGGGGGTAGATTTTCTTGTTCTTCAAGATGGGAGAAACGCAGTCAAGCTTATGTAAGTACCTATGAAGCTCAGAAGCTCCCCCTGTCTCTTACTGATCACTTCTACTAGATGATGAACTGTATCTGGAAGGGTGATATGACTATTCCTCAAGATATTGTAAAGTTTCGGCTTATCCTTGAGAATACGTACACTTGGGCGACGCGAGTATTTAAACCCTTGATAACGACATACATTGATCAGTGGAGGTTTGTGCACTCTAGAGGTGGCCTGGACTCTACAAGCGCGACCTTGGCATTGGCGCGCCGCCAACAGACGATGGAACTCTCAGGGAGTGTGCTTCCGCTGATCCAAGGTGTTCTAGATCGTCAGTCAAGCCTTGAACTTGACGATAGTCTGCACCATCGCCTTACACCGATGCTGATGGGCGTCCTCGTTCTACAGATATTTGCTGCAGAGCATCAGACGCTTACTCGAGAGATGGATCGTATCGTTGCAGAAAAGGTTGAATCTTTGAGTTTGAACGCCGGAACATGTTCGTGTCCATGCACATCCAACGCAAGGAGAACCGCAACAGGCGTACAGACCCAAGAATCAAGTCAAGCCACCACAGTCAACGTCAAAGATCCTAAGGATGATGACTACGTAGACTCCCAGTCTCACAGGTCTGGGAGTAACGATTCCATGTCTTCAACACCAACAGGGGAATTGCGCCGAAGTACGCGATTGAGCCCCCAAGTACCTTCTCTGCACCCTAGTACGCCAGACACCTAGAACTCCTGATGCAGGGTCAAGATCAGGAAAAACACCCCTATGTTCTTCGTTACCCAAGGCATCAGAAAGCCAGAGTAGCTATTCGAGGCCAGTGGTCGAAAGTGAATCCTATAATGACCCTGGACGGAGCACTACGCCCGGAGATGGAGATACAAATACTGTGGATGCTGAGGTGACGCCCCTGCCTTCACCCTCGGCTGCATCTTCAACCATCTTCACGCCGACTGAGGACGAATCTGCACCAAGTCTGTCACCAAAAGGTCCAGCACTAGGTCTGAGATCGGCAGGCCCATCGTCATCACCCGTGCCTAGTATATTTTCGTTTCGGAGTGTTCCACCAGCAGGTTCGCCCGTGAAGTTCGAATGTCGAGGATGTGTAAAGAAGAGAAATCTGTTTCAGCTCTGTCCCGATGAGAATTGTTCTTCTAGAGTCGATTGGATGAAATGAGGCGGGACTTCAAGACAAACTCTAAATTGTTTATAATAAAGGAATTGAAAGGAAGGGCTTATCTCCAAATCTACATATACTAGCCTTATGGCTCTCCGTATGATCAACTCTGCCCAATCATAGACAAACATTTTTTGCAAACCCCGCACCGCCCGCGTATTCCGCTACTAACAGTTCTTGCTCAGGCATAATATCCGCGTTTGTGTCCATTAGCCCAATACCCAATATGCCACCGGCTAATGCCTTTACATCCTGTGAGGCATGTAGGTATGTTTTGCCAGATCCTCCAGTCTCATTCTCAGCCATATCTAACTAGCTGATAGACGTCTGAAGCGTAGATGCTCAAGAGATACGCCGTCATGTCGTCTGGTGAGTACTCACTCTTATCTATTAAGGCATACCAGTCTAAGCTCCTGTTTAGTGTGCTCGGCTAGGTAAAGCATGTCACTATGCGAAAGACCATGCCGATGCAAGCCCAAAAACCTCTATCAATGGGTTGATGAGTGGGGGTCATGTAGATCTTGCTGCAGAGCTAGATGTGCACCGAACCGATAAGTTCCCGGCATCATACTTTCTAGACTCCGAGCTATTCCAGCCAATATCGAGAAATGTCTTGACAGCACATGACGGCCCGTTTTTTCTCGGTCAACAAAGACGTTTTGCGACTGCTGGTACATTCGACTCTTTGATAGAACACTACGAGAACTCCATACACCACTGGCTGCCCATCCTAAGTATCAAGCGCCTAAGGCAAGACGCAAAGGCTTTAGAATATTCAGCTCGGGGCGTTGTCGATGTTCTGGTCTTCTTGGCCCTCGACGCTCTCGTTAGTCAGAGTGATAAGCATGCCATATCGCCACAAAGTAACCCTTCATATTTGAAGGCAAAGCATGGCAGTTTTATCGCTGAGAGTGGAGGAGCCATCAATATTCGACTGATACAGACTCTCACCCTCGTAGCCTCGTATGAGCTTGGCCATCACATATATCCTGCCGCATATTTGACAATAGGACAAGCTGTGCGACTGGCTACCATGGCTGGACTTCACAGCCAAAAGGATGCACAACAACTGTTCGTGGAACCGGAAACATGGACATTATGCGAAGAGCAGAGACGGACGTGGTGGGCGATTGTAATGCTTGACAGGTAGGTCCAGATGCATGTGTCATGAGAATTTAATCGTTGATTATTACTAGAGTTGTCGTTGCCGGCTCTCCTCGACTCTTGATGGCTGCTCCCGATCCGACCACGAATGATCTTCTCCCGTGCAATGACGATGACTGGACAAATGGACGAATAGGTTTCAATGAAGCACTATTCACGCGAAACTTCCACTCGCCCTCGTCCTTGGGGCAATTTGCAAGAGTATGCCAGGCTGTTCACATGTTTGGCAAAGTTCTTCGTCACATAAAGGCCAGAGAGAAAGACATTGAACCCGTCGAGCTTACAGCCGAGGCCTTGCAGCTGCACATCGTCTTGACAGCGTTAGATCAGGGCATCGTGAGCCATGACTGTGACATCACGGCGGCGCATGGAAGCTTGCACTCGGCGTTATCACTGTGCAGTCTGGCCCGACTGCTTCTGTACAACGAATATGCATGCAACGAGCCCAGCTTCAGCATGACACGCGAGAGATTAGCTGCTGAGGTTGAGATGCAACAGATAGCTCTGGCGAGCATTCAACACATCGTGTCCAAGACGATACCGCAGATGGCGAGGCAAATAGTTTCGGCGAGTCAGCGACAATCCAAAGGGCCGAGACACTCACCCATCTTGGCTAGCTGCCTGTATCATGCAGCGACAGAGTGCGCGTGGTTTGTCAAGGAGAACAACGGCGCGGAGATGGTGGCTGCTTTAGAAGCCATCACCCAAGCACTCCAAGTGCTGAAGTCCGAGTGGGCTGTTTGTGGTAAGCCTGACTCACCCTGTCAAGTCCGAAGTTGACGTGGCGCTGATCAATCTTACGCAGACGAATATCTCTCTTATTTGGAGAGGAATAGGTCTTGAAAGTGGCATCATGACAAGAGCGATAGAGCCGATAAAAGGTCGGACGGCTCACTAGTGTTTTTCTGTCTGTCCGCAACGACGTCGCATTCCCGCTCTGCCCGCTCTGCCCGCTATGCTTACCCTGAGGTCTACAGCAAAGTCCACTCTGCCCGCCCCAGCGATGACATTCCCGCATCTGCTCCACTCTTTGGCTGGTTGACCTAAAAACGCGCCAAAGCATCAAACCGCCAAATTCTCTACTCAAAGATCCTCAATTTATTATAAAAAGTGCAATAACTCCCGTCATGTCCTCTTCATTCTATCTATCTTCAGGATATCTCACACTTGTTCTTTCTTTCAACAGCCCTTGAAACTTATTATCTTTAGTCGTTCATCATCACGATTTGCCCTATTCATCAACATGTCTCAGCTCGTTTGGCTTGTCACTGGCTGCTCCTCTGGTTTTGGCACAGAGTTTGTGCACCAGATCCTCTCCCGAGGCGACAGGGTCATCGCAACTGCCCGAAACAGTGCAAGGATTGAACCACTTGCAAGTCAAGGAGCAGCTGTCCTTGAGCTAGATGTCACAGACTCGCAAGACAGCATTGATCAAACCATTACCAAGGCCATTGCCATCTATGGGCGCATCGATGTGTTGGTTAACAATGCTGGTTTTGTAGCTGCTGGCTCTTGGGAGGATCTCAGGTATTACTCTTACGAACTAATGTCGTTGTCGGCCTTGCTAACATGTCTAGTTATGATGAATTTGTTTCCTCCTTCGAAACCAACGTTTTTGGGCCAATCAAGGTTACGCGTGCAGTGCTTCCGCATATGAGAGCCAGAAGATCAGGAACTATGGTATTTATTAGTTCCTTATCTGGCTGGGTTGGGCACCAGTTTACTGGAGCTTATGCGGGATCAAAGTTTGCTCTTGAAGGTAAGCTTTAAAATTATGTCTATGAGGGTCTACCTGTCTGACATAAAATCAGGTGTTGTTGAAAGTCTGCATAACGAAACCAAGGCTCTCGGTCTTCGCACGCTTTTGATGGAACCTGGTCGTTTTCGAACCCCTCTCTTGTCAACGGGTCACCTTCAGTCAAAGCAGAGTCAAATTCCCGATTATGAATCAGCCTCCGAGATTCATCACAATCACCTTCATGGCGGAGATTTGAAGCAGCCTGGAAACCCAGAAAAGTTCGTCGCCATTGTGCTTGACTTGGTCAGACAAGAGGGCTGTGCACAAGGGAAAAGGATCCCGTTTCGTCTTCCTGTTGGGAAAGATGCGGTAGAAGAAATTGGGGCTAAAGTCAAGGATGTTTTGGAGACATTGCAGGAGTGGGACTCTATTATAACAGAAACTGACTACTAGTGGGTATACTGAGAGCAATTACTTAAGGTAATTAAATATTATTCGCCTTGAATATTCGCAATCATGCATGTTCTTATTTCCATGTGATGGAGCCGAGTGGGATATCGAGTGGGATATCACGTGCCACTGAAACTAAAATCCAGGGAATCGGCATTTGAAGTGCAAACTGTAGCTGTATCCCACTGAATATCCCACTCAGTGGGTCTCAATTTACGGCTTGTTCCTTTGATGCTGGGGTCCAAGCTCGCGCTTTGCTCAGTTGCATTGCTATCCCACCGGATATCTTTGTCATATTAAGGTTCAATCTAATAACGGCAAAGCCGCAAGCATGACGAAACATACCTTCTCAAAGCAATTGGGGTTGCTTTCACATCATGTTACATTGGAAAATTAAATAAACCCTGCAGACTTGGCATGTATAAGTATGATGCTGCATTCCGTCTCCAAAACAGCTCACCACCAACATCCTCAATCATAATTCATCGAGCATCTTGGATCAACGAAACACAAGTCCAACAATCATCATGCAGTCCAAGATTTCTCTCCTCGGCTTGGCCGTGCAGGCTAGCCTGGCAATCTCAATTCCTCGACCTTGCACTTGTCCATCGATTTCTGGCAACAAGACGATCGATGCTTATCAATTGTATCCTGAAAACGTTGATTTCGATACACGACGTTGTCTTTTGTACACAAGGTTAGTACTCATGAGCGTTATTCGACACCACGGGCAAAATCCTGACCTTTATTATAGCGTATTGTACAATGCAACTGCTGTTGCCTGGGACCCCTATCGTGGAGAGATAGTGCATACTTTCGAAGCGCCTGGGCTCAGCGGCAACCCTCTGCTCCATGCAAGCGGCGTACGCGTCGACACCCTAGACCGACTCTCTGTTATCATCGACGCCGGCGCTGCTTTCGACACCGCTGGCCAGGATATCCAGGGCGACAACGAGCTCGTCAAGTTCGACCTTGTAGACAACTCTTTACTGTGGCGAGCGAACCTGACCAAGGCAACTAATGGTGTATACGGCGGTTTCCAAGACAGCGAAAGCGACGACGCTGGTAACACTTATGTTCTTGGAACCTTTCCCAGCAGTTTGATCAAAGTCAGCGCAGATGGAAAGTCGGTTGTCTCGTGGTATCTCGTCAAGCCAGCCAACCATACCATCCACGGCTTCTCGGGAATCTCCCGCAAAGGCGACACGCTCTTTGTGACTGATAACACGGATGGTCAGCTTTACAAATTCGACACCAAAGCAGCAAAGGGCAAGCCGGTTCGTGTCCCGACATCGAAGGATAACAAGGCCCTGGGTCAGAATCTTGACGGCTTGCAGCTGCCCTCACTTTACGCCGGTACTGTTCTTTTGGTCAGCGATAATGTCAACGGTACTGTTGTGTTGAGATCTAGCAATGGAAAGTGGAAGTCTGCTGAGAACCTCGGAACTATCCCCAATCCTTACGTTAGCCAAGGCGGATTCACCGTTGCATCTGTGCAGATCTCTGATAGTATCTATGCTGTCACAGAGTTCTTTGGCGATGCTATCAATGGAACTCTCCCTGGCAACAGGACAGTTTTCCCCTTAAGGGATATTACAGAAGAGGTAGAAACTCTGCTAAGAGCTTAAGTACTGCAATTAGTCAAGAGCTATATATGCTTCTACTTGGTGTTATCTTAAAGAATTTTAGTAATAAATTACTATTTATAGAGAAAGATTTAATTCCCTTTACCCTTATATCTATGTAAGAACAAAAAATATAAAGACTTACCTTTTTGTTCTCTCTCATACAGGCTATCTAAAAACCCCAGCCCATTAGCCAAAGATTCACATCCATCCATACTTATCAAAGCGTGCTCGCCAAGCTTCAACTTTTACGCGTTTGTAACCAGACGCGGCTGCATCATCAGTGTCGTCGCTGTCGTCGAAATGACGCTTCTTAGCTGTCTTTGTCAACCCGCCACCTTCGCCGTTTGACTTTTTGCCACAAATCTGAAGCACTGAGATCTGAGTAGTGAGATCTTCACTGGTGGGTTCCGGCAAATCTAACTCCATACCTGCCGAGCTGGATGCTCCATCGCCCTCTGTCTCACCATCTTCCGACCCATCATCTTCCGACCCTTCATCCTCAGACCCTTCATCCTCAGACTCTTCATCTTCAGGCTCTTCATCCTCAGACTCGTCCTCTTCAGACATATATTCATCAGGGTTGTGCTTTATCTTTGTCCAGTATTTCCAATCCCTAACCTTCTCCCGTTCTTCCCACTGAAGCAACTGTCTCGACTCTTCACGCATCCTTTCAAAGTGTTCCGCTTTGTAGTCGTCGAGCCGACTCTGTGCCTCGCCATCTGCGTCCTTATGTGCCATGTTTGAATACTTGCGCAGAGAAATGTAGTGGAGTGAATATCGCTCTGTATAGTCAAAGGGCTTGAGAAGCGAGAAGCTGCTCTCAATTGTAGCAGGGCAGAGTGTAAGCAATTCCGAGTCCTTAGGGCGAGGCTTTTGCGGAGCACCAGTCAATTCTTCCATTTCGCTGTCAATGGCATATTTAAGCTGGGTTCGGCGTTTATCATTCGCTGTTTCAATTGCAGGCTGAGGTTTGTAACCACTTCCTCCTTCGAGAGGAGCCTTGAGCGCCCCTTCAAGCCAATTATCATCTGCTGTGTACTCCAACAGATTGTTGTCCTTTAAGAATTGGCCGTATTCATCGTCCAGGCGGTGTTGGATCTCGAGGATACGCCTCTCGGTTTGATGTCCTTTGGGGTCCAAACTGCAGTGTTTGTAATACCGGAGGGCTTGGCTCAAGAAGTCCTCAGGGTCAAGAACCGCGAGAATCTCTTCAATCTTGTTGTCGAGGCTAAGGTCTACCGGGACGTGGGCCTTAACACTATGGTAACAGTGGCTATCTCCATTGAATGCTTCCATGAGATATAGGCTCAGTGAATATGTAAGCTTTTCGCGATACGTAGGATCCATTTTCAGTGCTTGTCGGTTTAGTGGTAACTGTGTATATTGTGTAATTTGTTGGTAATTGTTTGTAGCCGATTGTGTCTGTGTAGCTATTCGTTTAATTAATTATAAGATGGCAGTGTTTGACTATTTATAATACAAGCTGAGCTACACTTTTAGTACATTTCCGTTAAAGTAACAATTACTTTCCTTTAAAATCTTTATCTTTTTGTCCTGTTTCGGGTTATAATTAGTAAGAATCTATTTTAGTACACTGCTTTTATTTTACATTCTTTGTCTATGGCGCTTTGTGACTGTGTGTATAATCTGTTCAGTCAGACTGAAAGGACTCCATCTTTGTACGGGTTATTCTAGGGCCGCACTACTCAGTCTGTCGGTGTTGTTCTTGTTATAGTTCATATTAATGCAGTACTTAAAAGAGTCTCTGTAGTTACTACCAGCTAAAGCACGTCTGTTGTTGCTATATTATTATTGCTATATTGAAAGTAAGGTCATTAACATCCCATCCCTTGCATGAAAGCAAAATTGTCTAGTCAGGCGTGAAGTGGGTTATAAAATGATAGCCTCACAGCCTGGTAGAGTGAAGTTGCCACTTGTCAGCCTATGGCCGGGCGGTGCAGCGTAGCCATAGTATGACACATGCCTTCCACTGCCGCATTACAAAGCCTTCTTTTTATTATTCCAGAACCTGGCGTTGCCAACTTTTATCCATAGTACACACTGACGCAATAAGTTATTTGGGCGCACCGCCAGTAGTCAACCCAAGGGCATAACCCAAGGATTCTCCATACCTCATCTGCAATCCATCAATGTCATCCTATCCTCTCACGTACGTAGCAGTGATGCGAAGACCACGATTGATGGTAGGAGTCTCACTGGATTCGCTCTATGCAGCATAGTAGATGAATTCTGCTCAGAAGCAGAAACTTTCGCCACAGTGGAAATGACTGAAGACTCGCCATAGGAGAAGAGGACAGTGGTAGTAGAGGTGAATTTGGAGCTGATTGTGTCAATCCAAGCGGATAAGCCACTCAGAGAAGTGTATTAAAATTATTCAGAGCTGTTGTGGCCTGTGACGCGGTTGCATTTACTAATTTTCGCAATCTGTTACTCTTTCTTGAGTGCAAAGTGGCCTCTGTCAAGTCGGCAACAAGTCCATCCGTTAATCAAATGTGATTTGCGCTGTTAATAACAGGACAAAGAGAAGTGTGACAACCCCCTGAGCCTCGTTATGGCCTGCATGGGTAGATCTCTGTGTGTTAGAAAGGACGGGCTGCTATTGGCTCTAGATTAGTATCTTAGCTCTGGCCGGCATTTGTACCCGAATTAAGCGACCGTCAGCCTATGAACGTCAATGAACCCCGGTTTAGTTTTATCATTTGCCCTATGGCGAACGAAACTGGGCTTCAGCCCATGCACGCCAGCATATAACCTGGTCTTCAGCTGGGCCGAATTAGCCGAAAGAACAAAAGGCTTCAGACATAAATGGGATCTCGCAACATCGAGTTACCAGTGTTCGTCATCTTTACAATCTCTCCACTGTTTTCTCATCAGATTTAGCATGGGTCCATTTACAAGCCTAGTAGTATTTCTGGCCTGGTGCCATTGGGTCTGCATTGCAGCCTCTCAAGCTGCGTTTCCGAGCTGCGCTGTGAGTAGTAAGAATACGTTTATCACATTCTGGCTTTTCTAACTACCCCATCCCGTAGTCCAGCTGCTACACTGGCTTAGTTGGCAGCAGCTCATCACCTACAACAAGCTGCAACACTTTCGATTACAAGTGTATATGTCAAGATGACGATTACCTCGAAGAGCAGATCTGTTGTTTGCACAAAGAATGCTCCGACGGAGATCGCGAGGCTGCTGAGGGCTATGCAAGATCAGTCTGCCAAGCTGTTGGTGTTACTTTGGGCCATAACTTAACTTGCCCTACAATTTCGGCGTCTGCATCAGGTACAGGTAAATTTGCCACTTCTGTTGTACTAAGGACCAATTCCCGGCTTACAGACTTACCGCAGCTACGAAGGATGCAGGATCCAGCACCAAGACCGATACTTCAGGCTCCTCTGCATCTCTAGACTCAGCCTCTGGCAACAACGAAAGCGGCAACGATAGCGGCAACGAAAGCTCGAATACTCACATAGCTCACCAAACGTCACAACACAAGGTTAAGACGGGATTGGGTGCGGGGTTGGGTGCGGGAATACCTGTCTTGGGTGCCATTCTGGGTGCCATTGCCTGGTTTTTGAAGCGGAAGAAAAGGCAGTCTGCTGCACGGACACCACAAACCAACTCAACAGCTCAGCCTCCACTCGATCCCGCAGCCCCAACTTACGAGGTTCAGCAGATTCACGCGGCACCAAATACTTCATTTTACCCTGTGCCGCAAGCACATCCTCAGAATGCAGCATATTCGCAGTCGCCAATATTTGCGGCCTATGGATCGCCTGGGAACATTGAAGAAGGCCGATATAATGTAACAAAAGTCCCTGTTGCCCATGAGCTTCCAGTAGGAAGGACATAGGTTGCCCACTCAACAGGAAGTATGCGAGCCCTGGTCGTCGTTTAGTACAGTGTCGATAGGAGGCCCTGTGCCATGAGGAATGCCAGTATGTAGGCTGAGGGGCCAGCTGCTTAACACCATTGAATTGCTAGCCTTCATTGCCACGGCATCTTGTTATTTGCGAGGCTTTAATGCAGGGTTGTGGCCTATCTCTACGATTCGATTTACATTAAATTAGGACTAAGCAATGTCGCAAATCGTGTGTAGTCTAATGAGAAAAGCCAACTCCCAGGATCGGGACTTATCTGCATTCTGAGTGTTGCTAATATGACAACGGCACAGCAGCTCAAGTGTCTATCCATGCCCAACTACGCAGAGTCAGAGTTGTCAGCGCACGACCAGGCTGCGGAACCTCCGGATACTTTGTATGAGGCTATAATGTCAACCACGGAGGCATATGTCCCGGCGACAGTTAGAAATGTCCCCAAGATAATGATTGTGACGCTCCAGAGCACTCCGATGGACCAAGTAATCGAGCGATCTTGTTGCCCACGCTTCCAATTGTCGTATAGCCACATACATCCCATAGGTTGGAATGAGAGTGATGTAGCAAGCAGTGCCCCGATAAGAGAAACGAGCCCACCAAAGATGGGGATACCGCTGGCTATCACATATGCGACAACGGTGATGCCAAAAGTACATCCTATCCAAGATGCCCAGTGGGTGAAGGTATTGGCGGCGAGATGCTTGGAGCCTCGCAGGACACGAACAAAGACATGCTTACTTGCCAGCTAGAACATCGACGTATTAGCAACAGTTCGTATACATATTTTGACTAGGGACTCACATGGCAAGTCAACATAGTCGTGACTATTAGTCCAGGAAGCGCGATTCCGTAGCTGACTCTCTTGATCAAGACGCCTGCAGATCCGAGAGCTGGCGAGGCAACATACGAGCCACAGAAATAGTACACCACGCAGCCGATTGCGATGTAGCAGGCACTGATGACTGTCTGGCACAGGATCAGAGATCTCGTATAGTGTCTAGGATCCCTCATTTCTGCAGCAATACTGAAGAAGGCTGGGGTGCCTGCATAGGCAAAGATCAACGCACAGATAGCAGACATGGCGTTGGTAAAGCTTGGCTTCTTGAAGAGCTCGTAGTCCGATACCCAGACTGCGTCTTTGGGTGCAGCTGCAGGTCGATCTTGTATACCAACAGCAATTGTGAGTATGATGACTGTGTTTGGGACTTTAGCATGGCATTCTCAAGGGAGAGGTCCGGGCATATACTAACCAGAAGAGATGACACAGATTAATCCCAGCCAAGCTAACCAACTTAGCTTCCCGAGGGTTCGGATGCTGGCGAAGATGAAACCAGTGACAGCTGCAACAGCGACAAAGACGGCAGTACAAGTTCCATGATTTGAAACGGCATTGAAGCCAATTGACACGCTGAGCATGGCCGATCCGCAGACAAATGTCCAGTCTATATGACCAAGTATCAGTCAAAGTTCAACCACCCTGGTCCTCAAAAACGGGCGGCTTTGACTTACAGAGACCAAATGCAAAGCCAAAGATTTCCTGCCCAGCACGACCAAACATGAGGCCACCCGCATCATCAATACCGTACACTTCACGATGCCGAAGCTTGAAGGTGCCGACTATGTAATCTGACCACGTCGTAATTGCAGCGATAGCACAAAGACAGATAAGGCCGGGTATCATTCCCAGCGTGTCAAAGACAGATGGGATGGACAAGATTCCAAGGCCAAGCTGTGTCTTCATCATCAGCCCAGCTGTGCCCACCCAACCAACCTACACATACCATTAATACATTTGAGCTTCGGTAGGAAGTGTAAACTCACATTGCGGTAATTTGGACCGTCATTGGTAAGTCTTCCGAAAACAGCATCGTGAGCATGACCAGGATCATCGTGAACTTCACCAGCAAACACCTGACCCTCCTGGTCATCAACCTTTTTGGTACCAAGCATAGTAGCGATTTATCAGATAATCTACTTTGTGTTCACCTCCCAAATATTAAGAAATAAAGGAAAGCAAACCCGAGATGTACCTTTTGTCACGATGCAAAATTTTCTCCATTTTAGCAGTAATACCTCCGATTCTAATTGCCAAGACCACAGAAGCGGAGCATTCTCACAGTAAATGTCATACAATTGAGCTGTATTGGGGTTTTATAGAGTAATTTATTCTCATAGTCTCAGAGTGAAATCCACTTGGTGAAGAAATTCTGCCGATACCGGATGTTGGAGAATGGTGGGCGAGAGGTTGATTGGTTGGGGTAGTGGGTTATCAATCTGATCTAAACTCAATTGGAGATCTCGTTCGTTCGTTTAGTGCAAGGGGTAGAATTTGTTGACTTTGTCATGCGTTTCAATCGTTTGGCATTGTAGATACTGCGAAGAGGTCTCACATATATGCTTGTAAATTGTGGTGAGTAAGTTCTGTATTCTGATTGCTCCAGGTTGGCAGATATTTGTCAATCGGATGAACCGGCTCCAGTGCTGTTGTCCCTGAGCATAGACAAGCAGAGCGAGTCAGTCACAGGTTAATTGAGAACGCAATGTTGGAGGCACACATGAGGTGAATTATAAGACATAATAAATCTCAAATCCGGCGACACCCAGAATATGCTATGTCTTATCATTATCTGGCTTGGCTCAAGCAGCAGAGTTGTTCCTCATTCCTCTTCGCGTTGTCTTGATGGTATTGTGTGTGATCAGCCCCTAAACCAAGAAGGGGGAGGTCTTGACTTTTCGGATGTTTTGTTCCACCAGCCTATCAGCTTTGAGGCTAAAACTTAAAGACCTCGGCTATGAAGCCCAGACTTAAGATAATGGATAATTCACGAGATGTCTAGAAGTATAATTAAAATAAGAAAGGGATATTTTCTCTTAATCTTAGTAATAAAAATACTTTAATCCTAACATTTTCAGGGATAAGCTTTGCTAACTGCGTTAATATGCTTCTTATGTCTTTAAATGTTTAATGTAATGTTTATATACCATCTGAATTACCAAACTCTGTATTAATTCTCTAATCATGACTCCATTCATATATGCAAGATAAATTCATGTTAAGATACATAGAGAACCTTCGCGATACACAAGAGATCTTTAAATATCCTTCTTCTATTTTTTTAATCATACTTGAGATGCAAAGCTGAAATGCCGAAGCAGACCGCAAGCAAGTTCAGGGTAGGCACTGCTCTTATCAATCGAATCGGCCCGATAGCAGGGTCGACCAATGACAACACGCTGCAAGGGAGATGGCGAGCGACCGTTGATTGTGCCTACGATAGCCTGTCTCGTGACGCGGGATGGCATTCAACCTGCCAACTTGTTCTAGATTATCAGCCACGTGTTGGTGATGGTTTGCAGCTACAGTGATCGGCCGATGAACCAAAAAGTCGCACAGCCAATTGAGATTACCAAACCGTAGCTAAGCTTCAATAGACAGCTCATGACAGGCGTGGACAATGCTTCAACAGAGCTATCACTCGTTATTTTCGGCTCCGGCAGATGAAATCGCGGGGAAATCTGAACCATGGCTCTGGATCTAGACCTTCCAACGGACTTCTCTACCGCGGGCTTCTCGCCGTCGACCCCCTCATCACGAGTCACGAAACAACCCAAGCTTAGTCTAACTCAATCCAACGTTGTGCAACGGGCGTTTTTCGTGTCGAGCTACGCGTGCGGGAATTGGCCAAGCGAAAAATCCTTGTTTTTGGAGATGGAGACACTGAGATTGGCTGAGTCTGTTCGAGAGCATTCTGACCCGCTTTATTAGCACGAGAGATTGGCATAACCTTGTTTCTCGTTGGTCAATCACACGTGAGAGTACCCCACCCCCAGAATTGGACTGCGTTGCGGAGAAATTGGGCCTTGAGGAGATTACGTGCCAGAAGTGGGAGACTCTTCTCCAAGATTCTGTGGTGCCATTTGGCGGTGAAACGAGCCATGGACTGACTGAAAACTGGGAATAACATCGAAGACATATAGACAGAGAACATTCTACTGCCTCATGAAAGCAATTGTATAAAGACTCTGCCGTCTTTTGGTGAGCAGCCCGTGCCGACGATTGCCATCCTCCCCCCTCTCCCAGCACAAGCTAATACCATTCAGGCAACTGTCCCGCACGCCCAAGTCTAGGCAAACTTCTTAGCCCGTCTCTCCCTCCGGAAACCTGGCCGATCACCTCTCCATCTTTCCCCCCAGCATTTAATAGAAATATTGGGGCGGTTGCCCATTCTCCATCTTTCCCCAGATCACACTTCCCCGCATCTCTCCCATCTTTTCTCTTTTTCTTGTTCATCGAAAGGAATTTTCGCTCCGTTGATCATGTCGGACGAAAAGGTCTCGGCTGCTGCCCCAGAGGCTCACCTCGATACCTCTGATCCTAGCAAGACTCATCCTGATGTTATCGACCATGCGCGTTCGGCTGCCAACAAGGAGCAGAACATGACCCTCATGCAGGGCATCAAGCTGTATCCCAAGGCTGTCGCGTGGAGTATTCTCATCTCGACTTGCATTGTCATGGAAGGATTCGACATTGTCCTTGTCAACAACTTCTGTGAGTTGCGTCGCACAACATGACGCGACTTGGACTGACAGTTGTTGTTTAGATGCTTTCCCTCAGTGGAACAAAAAGTATGGTCAACTCCAGCCTGATGGAACATATCAGGTGTCAGCAGCATGGCAAGCCGGCTTGAGTAATGTATGAGGCAATGAGCCATTAAAAGCTAAGACAAAGCTAACCATCATAGGGTGCCAACGTCGGTTCCATCATCGGTCTCTTCCTCAACGGTTGGCTCTCAGAGCGCTTCGGCTATCGATACACCATCATCGGCTGCATGATCTGGCTCTGCGGCTGCATCACCCTTTTCTTCACCGCCCAGAACGTACAAATGCTCCTCGCCGCCGAAATCCTCTGCGGTCTGCCATGGGGTATCTTCCAGACCATCTGCGTCACCTACGCCTCCGAAGTCTGCCCCATCGCCCTCCGAGGTTATCTCACCACATACGTCAACTTCTGCTGGGGTCTTGGACAGGAAATCGGCATTGGAATCTTGCGATCTATGATCGGCCGAACTGACGAGTGGGCTTATAGAATCCCTTATGGTCTGCAGTGGATCTGGCCTGTGCCTTTGATGGTGGGCTTGTGGCTTGCTCCCGAGTCTCCTTGGTGGCTCGTTCGCAAGGGTCGTGTTGCTGATGCTAAGAAGAGTCTTCTTCGACTTACAAGCCTCAACCGCGAGACTGATTTCGATGCTGATGAGACTGTTGCTATGATGGTCCATACAACTGCTCTCGAGGAGAAGCTGACTGAAGGAAGCTCCTACATCGATTGTTTCAAGGGCGTTAACCGTCGACGAACAGAAATCGTCTGTATGGTTTGGGCCATGCAGAACCTCAGCGGCAACTCCTTTTCTAACTACTCGACCTACTTCCTTGAGCAAGCCGGTATGTCTGCCGAGCACGCCTACTCATTTGCTCTCGGACAATATGCCATCAACATGATTGGTGTCTTTGGTGCCTGGGGTCTGATGTCCTTCGGAATTGGTCGCCGAAGTCTCTACCTGTACGGATTGTGCGGTCTCTGCATTGTCTTGTGCATTCTTGGCTTCCTTGGTCTTGTCCCTGAGGCTGATCGCCAGAAGGGTGCTCTTGCTACTGGAAGTCTGATGATTGGCTGGGCTGTTGTTTACCAGCTCACTGTCGGCTCTGTGGCTTATTCTCTTGTCTCTGAGCTTCCCTCTCGACGCCTTCAGATCAAGACTGTCGCTCTTGGTCGTATCTTCTAGTAAGTCTGACCTAAGGTACTAAAAGCACTCGCAGCTAACCAATCACAGTGGTATTGTTGGTATTGTCAACGCTGTTTTGGCTCCTTACATGCTCAACCCCACCGCTTGGAACTGGAGCAACTACACCGGTTTCTTCTGGGTAAGTCTCGAAACCACTCTTCATTATGTCCCCAAGCTAACATGCTTAACAGGGCGGCATCTGCTTCCTCTGCGTCATCTACACCTACTTCCGCCTGCCTGAGCCCAATGGCCGAACCTTTGCCGAGTTGGGTGTTCTGTTTGAGAAGGGTATCAGCGCTCGCAAGTTCGCTACCACAAAGGTCGATGTCTTCCACGAGTCTGTCGACGATCACGTTCTCGACCAGCTGAGCAAGGCTGATCAGGCTACTGTCGAGACTGTTGAGCAAGCCCCAGCACACAAGTAGAGATCAAAGGGCTTGAAGCCCCCGATCAACCCTCCTTGGATAGCCTTTGCTTGCACGTCAACGAGTCAAGACAAGACAGCTTTTGTATACAATAATAACGAAGAAATAATGAGACATTGCATAATTATACTGATCGTGTGCCATCCTCGGTGAAGCCTGACCTCCTTTCGCTTGTGTAGATCCATGCATACAACCTCAAGCGGAGCTATGCCTCCAAGCGTGACCATCTCTGCCGATCTCTGCCATCATCTCGGCAAATCCGAAAACCCCCACTTCCGCCCAACGTTGGCATTTGTCGCCATTATCCAAGGCCTTGATATCAAAAGTTTGAGCTAATAGCCAGCAGTCATCTCATAGTAACTCCTGGGCAAGCCAAAAACAAGGTAGTTCATAACTTTCCTACATATTATATTAGGCCACGGGAAAGTCCAGACGCGACGCGCTTAAGTTTCACTCCTGGGATTGTTGCCTCAAGGGCCGTCTTTCAGTGATACAATCCATTAATCTACCAAGCAGGTCAAGGAGAAGGCGAGCGAAACGGGATCTGAATCCATCCAATGTCAAGATCAAGACCGTTGAATGGACTGTCAGCGAAAGTGCTCGTAGCCAGGATGCTGTTGGGTCGCCCGCTAGCGTGAGCTAGCCTCCCGTGAGGTTTACAGCAACCGATGGCGATAACGCAAACACCAGTACCACTTTCCACTAATATACACTGGAAGAAAGCGATAGCATCAAAAGTGCAAAGGTTGCTCCTAGCACCAAGGTCCAAGTAATAACCATAGGATCTTAGCAACATGTTGTATTAGTTTGAAGTATTCTGTTTCTGCTTGGCGAAGCTAACCAAGCTGTCAAGCCACTCTTGATGGCCATTCAATATGGGATTCGGCTTCGTAGCCGCGAGTTTAACCCCAGGCTGCCCAATCTGAGACTCCTGCGTCAAGATTCTAACCACGCCATAATCCAAGTCCTCCACAATCCAAGCATGATAAACATCTAGCTTAGAACTCTCATCCCCATCTACCCATGCTCTCCATGCCAAACGTCCCGGCGAGCCCGCGGTCGGCGGTACAGACTCCATGACCTCTGCCGGAAAGGGACCAAACCCGAAAGTCGAGAAGCTGAAGTTGTCACCCCTCTTGAGAATGTTGCCGGTGATTGGCGGTGTGATGTGACTGCAGTTACTGTAGTACGACTCCCATTGGGTAATGTCGGCGAGATAGGCCCAAACTTGGGTGGCAGTGATATCGCGCACAATTACTTCATTGGAGGTATAGTTGTCGGTGGTTCCGGGCAGGAACTTGGTAGGCCAGATAATTGCTGACTGCATTGTGCTTGAACTTTGGAGACGAAGTATAACAAAATGATTATTGAGTTTTGTCTGAGGCTGTTTAGCTAAAGAACTCGAATCTTGCTTATGTGCATTTGTAGAACTTCCCTCATCGGCAAAGGCACGTCGGTAAAGGCGGCCCGATGAGAATTGATTACAAATCCCATCTACATCCACGATTAACGGTTTGCACTAATTATAAATCGGGAATGACTCCTTTTACGAGTTTAATCAGACGCACAGCAGCCTTATTGCATTTCATTACCTCGCACTTTCCGCTAGTTGTATATTTCGATACTTTATATAGAAAACTATTAACAACTAAACTTCCAACTACCTAAATTGTAACCCTTCCTTAAGTTCACATTAGATACATACAGCCCCAAATCCTTAAAGTCATTAAGAAGCCCTTATAACTACCTAGTTAAATCTTTTAAATATTATCTCTAACAAACTCTTCCATATCATCTCCTGACAAGTACATCTTATCAATCTGCAGTCCTTTATTAACAGAATAATTCACAACACACCCCTTACTATACATTTCTCTAGGGATCTAAACCAGACTGCCCTTTAAATCTTCTTTCTAACTTGCTCAGCACCTGCCTCCTAAAGGGTATTGCCTATTGCTGGCTAAATAGTACCTATTATCCCTCTTTACTAGATTAATAGGTCTGCATCTCCTTGCTCAGACTTACTTAGTAAGCGGTCATAAATATTGCAGACAATCCTCCGATATTGTCCATTTTAAAGATTAAGCCTACTTATCACAACACCTAATTAAACTTTATATCTCGGTATTTTCGGCACCAACTTTTTAATAACAGCCGATTGGCGGATTTACTTTATCCATGTTAAAAAAAGCTGAAAGGATACAGTAAACGTGTATATGTACGCATAATCAGAGTTCATAAACCCTGCCATGTAAATGTCTGAGCTGAACTCTATACCAGGCCCCTGGACAAATGTCCACCCTGACCCATAATGACCCCATATATGTATTCATCTTATTCCCTTGGATTAGATATAAAATCACTAGGTTTCACTCATGAAGACCGGAGTTACACCACCCTGCCCTGTGGCTACTTATCTACGTCTTGCTACAGATACATTAGCTGGAGCCGCCTCAAGACGATCATAGAGTTGCACTGTGGACTATATATCTCAAATTCGATCGGCAGAGAGCCACATTCAACGCACAATGCTATCGTTTTTGAAACAACTTGCCATTGCGGCCTGCGTCCCGTTGTTGGTAACTGCTTCCTATCCTATCGCTGTCATTGTTGAGTCTGATGGGACTTCCCCTTGGGTAAGTGCTAGGTGATAATGAAGCATGAATACTCTAGAGCCTATTGCTAATGTAGAAGGAGGATGTGGAGGCCTTGACGCGCGCCGCGGCTGTTTCCCTTCGCAGCGTTGACCTAGCTTGCACTGTATCACGACGATATGCTTACAACCACTGGAGTTTCCGAGGTGCATCTCTCAGTATCGATTGCAATACCGATCTCATCCCCACTAAATCGATCGTTACCACCCTAAGATCTATTGAAAGCGTAGGGAATGTATGGCCAATCACTACAGAGAAACCGCCTTCTTTTAGCTCCAGGGGGACAGGCATCTCGAAGACCGAATTATTCCGTCGACGCTACGAACAGAACAACCACGAAAGAGGCTTGACTCTTAACAACAATCGGAATCACAGATCAGAAGCAGACTCAGACACTTTATCCACTCATATCGATACTGGAGTTGCAAGACTACGCGCCGAGAACATCACTGGCGCAGGTATACGAGTTGCTGTTCTCGATGGGGGTTTGACCTCACTGTGCCAGGCTTGAGCCTAACCAGCGTCGACTACACTCAAGATATGATAAATGGTGGCGACGACGTACAAGACGAGTGCTGGTTTCACGGTACGCACGTCTTAGGGATCATAGGCGCCAAAGGTAACGGGGCCGAGCATAATGTCAGTGGCGTCGCGCCTGATGCGACGTATGAGCTGTTCCGTATCCAGTCCTGCGAATCATCCTCCGCCACACAAGATGCCCGACTGGCTTCGTTGATTGATGCTGCGGACAGGGGCGTCGATATAATCACTTGCTCATATGGAAGCTCTGGTGCCTGGCCTGAGGGTAAGACAGGTGTCACATCGAGGATTGATGACTGCGCAAGCTAACTGGATTACAGATCCATGGACTTCTGTGGCAGATAGAATTGCCGCGAATGGCACACTCGTTTTTTCCCGGCCGGCAATCGCGGACCGGGAATCTTTACTGGCAACAGCCCAGCTGATGGTGACTATGTCACTGCTGTTGGATCCGTCGACAACTCCGTGACCCCATATTACTCATGGGAGGCCACGTGGTCTACTGTCAATAGTAGTGCGGCAGGCTCTTTCAGCATCGTTCCTAGCTCACCTTTCAACTTCCCAAACAACACGAAATTGACAGTGTGGGCACCCGACGTCTCTGCCTCAGACGACTGCCTACCGATGCCTGATAGGTCGTCTCTACCTGATGATCTATCAAATGTCGTTCTTCTCTCTAAATATAACCAGTGCTGGCTTGATACATGGGGCGGAGCACATTTCCTTACTGAAGTATTCAATATTTCTTATGCTTTGTATTATCCAGGCAAAAGCAACACGAGCATCTCTGATGGCCCGCTCTTCGCTAGTTCTGACTTCCAATACGCCAAAGGCGTCGCTACGGTTGATTACAACACAGCCTCCATGTTGCTGGCGGCAAGGAAAGAACACAGCTCCCTCGAGATCTCTACTAATGCAGTTCCCAACGTATCCTACAAAGTTAACAGGCTGTCAGGTCTGCTCAGCTCAAAGTTTACAGGCTGGGGCCCAACACGCCGGGCCTTGTCAATGCCTTTGTTTCTGGCCCCAGGAGGTAACATTCTAAGCACACTCCCACAGAGGTTTGGCGGTCTGGGTGTACTTTCTGGTCAGTATTTTGTCTATTTTGAAGGGGGACGTCAGGACTAAACCCATAATTCTAGGAACTAGCATGTCTACACCTTTTGGAGCCGGCGTCGCCGCTCTTGTCAAGCAGAAACAGCCTGAATATTCAGCCGACGACATCCGGAATGTGATTGCAACAACAGCACGCCCAGTCAACTGGAATGATGCAAAGGGGCATACGCTGGAATTCTTGGCACCAACCTTCCAGCAAGGTGGTGGCCTTGTCGATGCGTGGAGCGCTGTGCATACCACCACCTTGCTGAGCACCGCTTCCTTGAGCTTCAACGACACTGCCTATCGTGCTACCAACCTAACCTTCAGCATCAAAAACAATGGTGAAAAGACTGTAAAATACCGACTAAGTCACATCGGGGCTGGGTCAGGCTACGTACTGGGAGAAAGCGGATACAACCTAACAAAAGCAGAGGCTTATCCAGTCTATGCCGATATCTACATCCATCCCACATCTCTCGAGATCAAGCCCGGGTCGTCAGCCATGGTTTCGGTGTCTGTCATCAAAGAGCCTGATCTGTCTGATGCTGCCACTCGCGTCTCGCATTTCAGTGGTTATGTTGCCATCGAGGCTGAAGGAGAGACTAATAAACTCACGCTGCCATACACCGGACTAGGAGCTCCCTTACTTAGGTTGCCGGCTATCAACCGAGATACTACCATCCTAGCAGGATATAATTCCTCAAATGACGCGACGATACCATTGACGGAGGAGCGCATCTTTAACTGCACTTTAAACACGACTATGAACTCTCCAGTTACATTTCAAGATAAATTTCACCCTGGCGTCAAGGTTGATCTTGTTGTCCAGAGTAGAGACTTCACCCTTAGTATTGTAGACACTGACTCTGGTAAAGAGATGTTTGTGATGACACGTGGTTCATCTGAAGATCCTTTTCTATCGGGCTGGACATGGTACTATGATGGAACTGATGCAGACTATTTTCATTTGCCGGCCGGAAGATATCACTGGCGGGCTAAGGCACTCAAGATTACAGGAGACCCTAAGAAAAAGGAGGACTATGATACTTGGGAAAGTGGAAGTTGGATTCTGAACATAGTATCTTGATGGAAAGCTACTTAGATGCTTTGATAGTGTTAAAGCTCCGGGGAAGAGTGCCATTTAACAATGCTAGAGTCAGGCCTGTCCCTTGAAAGCCTTCTTGGAGGAGTGACTTGACAGTTGATTTGCCAACATTTCCTCTGTCTCCAATAACGGCGACCTTTCTCAATGGTGACATGATAGTACTGTGAAACGGATGGGGTAAGCCGACACAGCAATTGACAGAGCATAGTGTATATATAGGTCTTGCGATCTTGACATTAGGGCACAGGGACTGGTCTACTACGAACTAGACATCGGCTAAATCACGCGATGGAGTGTATAGGAAGATAGTGCATAACTAATAACGTTAGGCCCCGCTTCTCATTCTCCACACCTGCTACGTTGCTACAAAGCAGCGCTTAACCGCAAACTGATATAAAATGCCGCAACCCGAATCTACAGATTAACTAAATGCCTCCGTCAATGCACATATAGAATCTAATAAATAAAAAATTCCTTTCCTGCTCCCGTCGGATATTTGCTTATTAATAATGACCTCCGACGCCATGTAGTACATCTCTACTCTAAAGAAGACTTAAGCTAATTACTAATCCAAGTCTGCTTACTAAAGTATTCTTATCCCGACACAGCTTTAACAACCCCAAACTCAAGAAAGACCCCTACAGGCAAACATGTCTCTCAGGAAAACATCATGCATGGCTTGTGCATCAGCCAAGCGTCGTTGTGACCGTGGTGTGCCAGCATGTAATCGTTGCACCCAGAAAGGCTTGCCATGCTCATATCCGTACCAGAGTTCCTGGCAATCCGTGCTAGTTGCTGGGTCATCGCCAAATGGATTCACATGGCCCAGTACGCCATTCCTGGGTCCCTTAAATTCCTCGCAAACCATCTTTGAACAAGAAACTGTACAGGATGCCGGCCTTCTCAACTCTGACTTCACATGTATCGATGACCCAATGACCTGGAATTGGGATCACTTGAGTCAACAGGTTGCGGTCAATTTGCCTGTGTCGGAACAATTATTCATTCCGGAAGCTAACATGTTGAATGGTCCCCCTGAACCTCGCTTTAACGGAGTTAACAACAACCAAAATTTGAGACTAGACCCTAGTTCGCGACCAGGTGAACCACCGAGACACCGTCGCAAAGCTTCCTTTCGCCTTTACCGACAAGACGTGCAGAGGCCGCAGTCCGTTCCTGGTTTTGACACAATACTACAACAAACACACGACATTTGGCCTCGTGGGCGCGACACTAAAACCTGGCAATTTTGCGCGAGAGAACTCATTTCTTTTGTTAATGCATTTGCGACTACGGCAACAAATTCCTTCATCCTGCAGCCAGTCGCTCCGGCCAACGACAGTAACGACGCTGAACTTCCCTTGTCGCTTCAAAGAGCTCTCAGTGTATGTGCCACTTCCTGTACACTGGCCGGCTCGAATCGGGGTATCCTCGACCAGATCCTTGAAGCTGAGATGCAAAATATGTTAAGTGGATCTGGGTTCCTCAACGCTTCCGGCTATGACGCGACACTCGCAGCTTTTCGTCAAGATCTTGCTCAGCTACAGGCTATGGTGCTCTATCAAATAATCACGCTTTTCAGTACCAGTGCCAGACAGCAGTGTCTTGCTATGAAGTATGTACCTTTGGTGGCTTCTCAGTCAAGAGAGTTGCTGCTTCGGATTCAAGTTTTGGAGCTTGAGAGAAAGAACACCCTCTCATTACCTTTTCTGCCGGATGAGCTACTCAGTCCTTCTGTTACCGATCTAGGAGCTTATGCTAGTGATCAGTCAATCAGAGAATTACCAGAGAGCTCGTCACCTCTCCTACTGTATGACAAACCGCTACACAAGAGTGAGATCGATAGCGCATACAGAACAATACTCATATCATATCTGGCCCGATCTGTTCATTCTGCGCTTACAAGTCAAACGTGCACGCTACTGGCGGAGCTGGGATCTTTACCTGTTTTCATCCATTCAAATGAGCCAGGCAGTGACATTTCCTATGATGAGAGTCAACAAGCATTTTGGAGCGGGTTGCGACAAAGCTGGGAGGCACAAGGGTTGAGCGGGCAGAATGAAATGATTTCGTATAATGAATTCGTTGACCGTTGGAGCCAGAAGAAGGAACTGTTGGGATTAAACGAACGTGATCGATTTGTTGTGCTACTGTTAGCAGCCTGCAAGGGTGTTGAGATCGTCAACGGCCAAGCTTGAATATCTTGTCATTGCACCAAGTACCTCTTACAGAGGCAATCGAGAGCGAAGTTACGTGGAGTAAATAACATTTGCCAGTTGATGAACCCATTTCCACGATCTAATCAAGTCATGTATCTTAGCGATAGCTAATGGTTCTAAACTATTACTTGTGTTCGCTTTTATAAGTACAGTTCCGCATATTAGCCCGTATAAACCAACTAATACAACATTTAACTATATGATGTAATAATACATGTTCAAATAATCTATTAAGTGATATGTTGCTGACTCTTCTCAGAATGCCATTTTGATAGAGACAGTGAATCATTCCATCATTTCTATAGCTTTGGCCGTATCAACCAAGCCAACAACTCCTAGGTCATCCTTTGTGAGAACTCCATTCTCACCTGAGTAGCTTCTATCGCCAGCAAGACCAAAATATGCAAAATTTGCTTCCATCACCTCTCCCCATTTAGGCCACAGGCTGTGATAGGTTTGCTTATCAACCATTACATACTCTGCTTCCTTCTGCTTGGCAGCCGACCATAGAGAGAGAAGCTTTCCGCAGCTCATGACATCTGTGACTGCGAGGACAAACTTGCCCGGGAGAGTCTTGCTGGGTTGCTCCAAGATGGCATGAACAAAGAGACCGACGTTTGTCCTCACATCGCCAGCCAAGCTGAGTGGTACCGATGATGGAGCGGGAAGAAGCTGAATGTACTTGTTTGGTGCAGCAGAGGTGACTGGGAAAGGTTTGAAGAAAGGGTATTGCAAGTTCGAAGCATAAAATCCGACCCAGAGGAAGGTCGTTTTGCGTAACGACTCTGGCTGAGACCTGATGTAATCATCGACCTTGTTCTTGCCTTCGAAGTGAGGCACGGATGTTTTGCCCTCACTCACTCGGAATGCGTTGGGAAGAGTTGACCAGATGAAGTGCTCAAGAGTAGGAGTCGCAATAGCAGCCCTGGCTAGGTTGATACCGTGCGTTGCCTCTTCCTCAACCGCAGCGTTCGCGCTGAGGGTTGGGAAATTTTGGAAGAAGTTGGTGACGGCAAAGATGGCGAAAGACCCATAAAATGCAGCTTCCAAAGAAGAAATGTCGTTCAAATCGGCTTCAACAACCTCCACTCCTTTGACGAGGAGTGCTTTGGCTGCTGCACCTGTCTTGTCTCTCGTGATGGCTCTCACCCGATAAGCGTCATCATCGAGAAGTGCTTTAACAACAGATCCGCCCTGAATGCCAGTGGCACCAATAACTGAGATCAGCTTTGGCATGATGATATGAATAGGTCTTGGCAGTGAAATGTGGTTTGAAGGATGTAGTGCGCGTTGTGCTGATGCTAAATTACCAGTCTATCGCAGAACCGCGCCCTTTGTTCTTATAGATATAAATCATTGCAGTCATAAGTACATGCTTACGTGGGCCTCACGATTATAGGTTGTCGAGTACCAGCGCAATTAGTCACATTGTCAACTCGCGCAAGGTTGACAATGACCCGGTTGACCCACACAAGTCCGCAAACAAACGGGCGGAACCCCACACATATCCGCGTATCCACTTCTCTCCGCATCACATTCTCAACTTTAGCGGGGCCTAGGACCGTTTTGCCGGACTGTCCGGCTTCTAATATCATATAACCTTACCCTATTACAGAAAAAGTTCCCAGGCCCCTTTGAATTGTTAATGATTTAAGTAAGCAATTAGGCAGTGATCCTCCCACGGCCGCAAACATGCCTGAAGACTCCATTCCTCTCCGTTGTACCAGCACTATAGGCCCGGCCCAACTGATGTTAGATATAGGGAAACTAGCTACCCAAAGTAAAATAACCCACAACCTAGCTCCATGTATTGAATAACGCTCCCGTCGATACACATACCGGTTCTGATATACTACAAGCCTTTCCCGCTCCTGTAGGCTGTTTAATCAACGGAAACGAGCTTCTCGGCCTATGGCGTTACGTGGTTCGGCTTTCTTACTAATCGCGCCGATTTCGCCCTCACATCCACACGCTGTTTATACAT
Source organism: Fusarium pilosicola (assembly GCA_020615335.1). Classification (NCBI taxonomy): domain Eukaryota; kingdom Fungi; phylum Ascomycota; class Sordariomycetes; order Hypocreales; family Nectriaceae; genus Fusarium; species Fusarium pilosicola. The sequence goes on along the minus strand of JAGQDI010000039.1, from coordinate 60,348 downwards.
CATCGTTACTAAGTCCTACCATCTGGCATCGAATTCAGATCTTACATTTGCGTGCTTGTCTATGTTTTGTATATAATCTTTGTCTCTCGTCGTTATAAAAGAAACAGAACGTGCCCAGTCTTGCCTCATTGACAGCTGATGTAATTACTTAAATAAGCACTCGTATTTTAATCATCTCCACAGTACAAACAAAATAACACCTCAAAGTATTACCATGTCTCTCAAAGTTGCCATTTATACCTGTCAGCCTATTCCAACCAAGACGCCATCTCCGGACGTTTCATCCAAGGACTCAGGCCTTTGGTCACCTCTCTCAATCACCCTGCTCTGGACTCCTACCAGCGCGCTTCTAGTGGATTGCCCCGCGACCGTCAACCCTACACATGAGCTGGCACAATGGATCAAGTCTCAGCTGCCCATGGGTTGTACCCTTAAGTTCTTTATCTGCACCCATGCTCACGGAGATCATTTCCTTGGACTTTCGATCTTGGAAGAGCATTTTCCTGGATTGAAAGCTTATGCTACCAAGGCCGTAGCTGAAGGAATCGATCAACAACAATCACCGGAAATCAGGGACGCGGTCTGGGCAAACACTTTCGCTACCTCCAAAGATGGTTCTGGCTTGCCTAGCGTTGGATACAATTTCCAAGCTCTTCCATCATCCAACGGATTCAATCTCGATGGTCACTTGCTCAAGCTATACGATGTCCCTCATGGCGATACACACGCCAATTCGTTCATCCATGTCCCCGAACTAGATCTTGTTGTGGCAGGTGATATTGTCTACAATGAGGATTGTCACCAGTGGTTAGGCGAGGCGTCTGATGCCGAGAAGAGAGGAAAATGGCTCACAGCTATTGAGCAGATTGGCGTTATGAAGCCCAAGATTATCATACCCGGACATACCTTTAACCCACCGTTAATACCGGATGAGAATTTAGCAGCAGGAATGCTTAGAAGTACGGCAAACTACATCACTGGATTCGAGGAGGAGCTTGCAGTTGCTACAACTGAGCTGGATCTCTTTGAAAGAATGCGGTCCCGCCATGACCGGTGGAATCTGTACCTGCTAGCTGGAAGCTCGAAAGCCGTATGGGATAATAAGGCGCTCTAGAGATGTTAGCATCGAAGTCAAGCATCTACGACGGATATAAAGATGACTGGCAACCTGATAGTTATAGATACGTAGGCGTATATATTAATTGTAAGGTATTCTAGCTTGTTATGCTGGGACCGGTGCAGTAAGAATTACTACACCCTACAGATCCTCAACTACATATTCTTTCCATCTTCTTAACTCCGAGGTACTTAGACGCACTTACGCACAAATGCCACGTAGTATTGAGATCTTAGCAACCGTGGATGAAAGCTTAGTGTGTATGATTGTGTCTGGCTGGCAACTAGAGTGGCCCGGCGTCGGAATGTTCGTGACCATGAAGGGATTTACCGTCGGCGACTAGTAATGATTGGTTGGACAGATGGGCTACATAAAGACATAACCCTATTGAGCGCTGTTTCAGTAGAACCTTCAAAGTGGTAGCCAGCAGTATGCGTCGGAAGTCTGCTTAGCTGCCCGGTTAGAATCTACAAAATACATAGCCAGTTGTTATCTATTGAGGGTTAAGTTAGTTCCAGAGCGTAAAGGATTGGGCTTGTAGCGACGTCCTACAGCCACCCTAGCGTTTCGCTCTTGTTCAAGTAGCCTTATGTTTCCCTTGCGCTCAGTCCCTCGCTTGCGAGGCCGTGTAAGGCCAGCGATCGTATTAATTGTTCCTCGATAAGGAGTGCATCACAACGAACCAGGCTAAGGTTGGTGATAATAGTAGACCAAAGCCTTGCCTCAGCACGCTTGCTGCTTTCAAGAAGTCACCAAACCCATGTTTTTGACAAATTTCATTGATTAAGGTATCGAACTTTTGGCTGGCCTCACCACGCCGATTTGTCTCAGCCTGAGAAGCCGATGCATTTCTGTAATATATTGGTGTACCCAGCTCGTTTCGAACTCGTATGTATCGATATATAAGCTGGGGATAACTCCTTTGTAGGTCTGAGAGATCTAATTGAGTTTTCTCACTAGATAATACAAGTATAGCACGATTACTCCGTATGCTCGAGAATATTAAGCGCCACCGTAGGACTTCTGCCTACTTGAATTACTATAGCCACCATCTTACAGGGAACATCGGGCCGATAAATTAATATCTGGGAGATAGGAACTATCCGTACAGTACCCAATAATCTTCTGCTTTACCAAACATAGCCACGCTGGATCTCAGCCTATATAGCTAGCTTCTCTAGCTCAAGCTCACTAACTTAATGTCGAGGGGAGCTTTAACAACGCCAAGCCTCGCTTGTAATACTTATAAAACCTGAAATAGCACACTCCGGTTTACTTATCGCTTTGCTTAAGATGTTGAAAATCTTAAACAATCTAGCATGTCGAGTTCTTTAGTACCAGTCGAAGCTTTCTCTCTAACATTATTTTAAGCATCGTCTGAAAATACCAAGCCGCGCTGGGCTGTGAACACCCTCCGCTTACTTCCCTGGTAATAATGCGCTCTTCCACTGAGGGCTAATTGGTGAAATTACGTTCATGGGCCACTTCTGAGCCGAACTTCCGTAGTAGCGGGGTTGATAACATGATAAGATCTCATCTTCTACGACTTAAACATCCTTGCTGCCTGTTTAGACCAGCCACAATTCTGTTCTAGACCGCCATGTTGCCACTAGCCCTCACTATTAAATTTAGATTATTAGCTCTGACGATAAAGCTCGGCGATATTCTGGTACAAATATTGGAAGCCCAAGATATACAATAGTATGAAACTGCATTCATGCTATCCTTTATCAGAAGAATCTAATGTAACGAAAGCCGTCAAATGGATACTAGTGACACTTCTTATCAATACTTGCTGCAGGATCGCCCGGGCATATCTGAAGATGCGATTGGGGGGAAAACATGTATGTGTGGAGGCTTGCAGTCGACGACCCTGGTTGCAATTTATTCGCGAGTGGTACCTGATTCCCCTCTATCTCGTCTACACTGCCGCTGTGACATTCGGCGCGGTTTACTGGCTCAATGGCAAGTCCTTTGAGATCAATGGTTCACCCAATCCCGGGACCAGACTTACCCAGTCTGACGTGACAACCCTCTTCTCGGCGGCGATGGTTCTCGGTAGGATCATTTGTACTACATGGCAAGCGCTCGCTGCCTGGCGCTGCGCCTTTATTCTTCTCGAGAAAACCGGTCTCTCTCTCGCTACCACCAGCCGCTTAATATCGTGGCAAGCACCAACACCCAGCATATTCCGGGCGTCCTCCTCCCGAAAAGGCACGAGAGCAGTTGTGGCCTTGATATTGCTTCTCGCTTGGCCAGCTCAAATCGCGAGCCCACTCGCGTCTGGTTCTCTTTCCTGGGCACCTTCGACGGTCTACGACTCCCCTATTTCATCCATCTCACTGAGCGGTGCACCAGCTCTTTTGAATCCGTGGAAGTGGTACACAATGTTTCCAGACGTTCGCAACGGTAGGGTCAAACTGGCAGCGGGCCACGCATTTTTGGCTTCTACGACTATGACAAGTACGACAAGGGGACCACAGATGATTCCAGCCCAACGTGTGGTCACGCAATTGATTTCATACCCCAACGCGACAGCTGTGAGAAACGTGACGGTGCCTGTCTTCAACATCGAGAAATTTACGTGGGTCTCAGAGGGCGAAGCTCTTCCCCCTGGAATACAGGCTGCTGTGACAGATTCTCTTAGTGGATACCTGAACATCTCCAGCCCATCTGGACCATTATCACAAGTCCTGCCTGGCAATACTGCCCTGCTCAAAGACACTCCTTGGCAGCCACTATCCGATACTGAACTACCGTCGGCCGCAATATTCTCTGGAACCAAGTATGCTGCAATCTACATTTCACGTAATTTCAATGGAGGCGAGGGAAGCAATTACGACTGCCACAATGGCACAAGCGAGTTCGACCCGTTGCCAAATGGAATCAAACTCATTAACGTCAGCTGGAACAACAACTACACGGATTGCTTAGCTGTAGCAAAACTCGCTATTACCGCAGGGGTAACACAGTGCTACCAAATGGATCTACCGCCGTCATCTGAACCTACTTGCTTTCTGTCATCCGGCGTTCTCGTCGCAAAGACTACAAATATCACAGCAGATGTTCTTATCCAGCAAGTATTCAGTATGATGCCCGAAACTCAGAGCCTAATAGCAGCGCTTGGTTTGTCTGATCCCGAGGCAAAGAACGGCGGAGATTTGGAAGTTTACCTCCGCAACTCTCTAATTCAAGCGTACCAAGGAGCTTGGAGCTCGCTCACGGACTATTTCTCGGATCCAGATCACCCAGTACGAGCCGATATCTGGCAGCCATCTTCCTTGCTCCAAGTGCGAGTCTCAACATGGCGGATGTATGCGTGGCTCGGTATAAATGCACTGTTAGTGGCCTCTGGCGTGTTACTTTTTGCAGTGCAGTCAAGGTGCACGGTCAAAACGGTCAATGACCCGGTAGTCGCAAGTCTGATGATGGACAGCTCAGCGGTTATCAATTATGACAAGACTGGACTTTGCAATGCTACGGATATTGGTTTAGGATATGGGGATACGGAAATGGAGGTGTTTTTAAAGGTTAACAACTATGGTCACTTAACTGAGAACTACAATCATCATAAGTTAGTACCGAAGGAAGTATGTAATGCATGATATCTAAATAGTTATATCAATGATGATATTGCTTATTTATATCTATTTCTAACAGGCTTAAAAAGCCATTCCGCGAAGTGCTCGTTTAGCTCTCTTGCTCGCCTGATCAAGCCAAGTATCTACGATGGGTATAATGGTGACTGGCAACCTGATAGTTAGGGCTACGTGTGCATAGATATAAGATTCAAGGTATTTTAGCTCAGCATGACATACACTGATCTCTGTTTCTTAATCATAATGGCTCCCAACCCTTTCGAGTATACATGATGAGTCCAACTGGAACAATCGCGTCCTCCCGATATACAACAAACTCTGGGTACAGAAGTGACCCTCCGTTGTCAATGGTGACACCCTCAACCTTGAATGTCGTTAATGACTCGTCGCTCGCAGCAATCGGCCACTTACACAGTTGTAGCCACGCGAGGGCCTGGTGATGTCGTGGTCTGCTAGCAACTTGCGTTGAGGCTTATTCGCCACGACGTAGCAAATGAGCATGGCATGAAGGTTTGAGCTAACGTGGTGATTCTTCACGTAGACATCTGCTTCTGTATAGTTGATGAGCTAGGCTTCATAAGGACTGGGGAATGGAAGCAAGGCTTACTCGAAGAAGTTGGTGTAGAGTAGATGCCAGGTCCAAACATCCCCTCATCATCTTGACTTGTTAATGCGCTTCCTAACCTCTCCTCAACGATGAACTCACCAGCGTATTTCAATTTGAATGATTGCCTGAGAATGCCGCACGTGCCGCAGTCATCGTTGTAGCACAGTTTCAGATCATTGCCCGACTCTCCAATATGGCATGCACGAGAGGTACCGTGGTAAAGCCTCTTGTATCTCGCGCCATTCCTGCAACATCCATCAGTAGTCATACGGTTTTGGCAGCCTCAGGACCTGTCTTACAAATATGCGATAAAACGCTGTCCTCGATAAGACTGGCCGATATCATAATTATTAGCCAGGTAGATTGACTTTACCTTGGCGCTTTTCTCGTCATGGCGCCATGAGTGATAGAACTTGTTTTCATCTAAGAGTTTAGATCAGACTTGCCAAGATAAGACTTAGAGGGAGTAGATCTTACGCTCCTTATAGTCGGGATCGCTTCGACTCAGGCGCTTCATCCGCTATCAGGCTCATCAGTATCATTACGCAATACCCAGGTAAGCTATGTACCTACAATAGTCATAGTGGCTGTGGGGTACGAGAAATGAGTAAAGGCCTGATTAAAAGAGAGATGAGTAAGCTCTCTAGATAAAGTCCTGCCGGCTTTAATAGATTTGAGTCTGAAGAAACACCTCGATGTCTCCCCGAGAAGTACGGCTCTGAGTGCTGTGACAACCTGATCCAAACAGTCATATAAGTAGATTAACTATTAAGGTGCATTGCCTATTTCGACAACAAGCAGTCATCGGATTAGAATGTCCGAAACCTCCAAATGCGACAACCAAGAAGGATTGGGCAGCAGAGCAGCTCACTTCCAGTCGATCTGTCGCCTTAGGATTGCTGAGTTGTATGAGCATCGATATATGTTCAAAGTCCTAGATGTAATCAACGTGGACCAATACATTTCCATTCCGTTGGCCTTTCTACACTTTTAATCTGCAAGCATCAGCTACGAAACCTCTAGAATAATCACATCGACTCTCGGAGTTCTGCGGCTCATGAGATGGAAGTCGCGGCGCCAGTAAGAATTCTGGTGGTTGGAAGTCAGCTCATTTCACTGAAGTGATAGCTCGGATGAGTGCATGCAGAGACTCTACAGGGGGTATGCTTACTTGTAAGCTCTTTTTGACCACTGAGCTTCTCATCGACGGCCACGTAACTAAGCCATGGCTCTCGATCCATGCACCGATTACCTAAAAGAGAAGTGAGTAGCCTAGCATGTTGTATTCGCTTATATTCATGTTCTGTTTATGTCCGGCGAGTGTGAAATTGTGATTCAACCCCCTGGTCCGGGTGCGTAATCCTCTCACCCTTTCGGTGCTGCCATTTGATTGGCTTGATTGTTCCGCCTTTGTGTGAATAATTGAGGCATGCTTTCTCATGCATATATGTGGCGCTGCTGACGGATCAATTCGCTGGATGGCTCTTTCAACCACCCTGACATCTTACTGCATATTGATTGACGTGGCGAGGCTGCGATCCCATTCGTCTTCAGACCAGGTCAGGTTTCGATATGAGGCCACTATGTATACACATCTCATGAACCCCAACATCAAAATATCAGATAGAATGGAGAGACGCCCCGGTCGGTGAACTCAAGACAGTGACTTGTTCAGACTCATACTCAGACATGAAGAGATCATCATTCCAAGATCAAAGGCGGCAGGGCCAATCTTCTCGTTATTCTACCCCATTCCGTCCCTATGATAGCAGTCAGCGAGAAGAACTCAGAGCTACTGCACAAGAGACTCTAGAGCTCTCACGCAGTCTTCTCAAAGAACTGGGAACAAACGACGTGGCAAGACATTCCATCAAGTACTCATTTGGCTCTCTTACTCGACTTCATCCTGACGACTGTCCATCATACAAACATCCTGCTACCATAAGGGTCATCAATGATGATACACTCAACGCTGCCATCGAGCTCTGCCACAGGGCGCAAGCTGATGCTGGTCCAAAGAGTCAGCCTCCCATAGTCGTCAACTTTGCGAACCGTCACTCTCCAGGTGGGGGATGGCTCAACGGGGCTATGGCCCAAGAGGAGGCGCTCTGCTATCGCAGCACCCTTGCCTTGAGTCTCAACAAAAGCACTACCCACTCGAGACAGACGAGGCTCTCTACAGCCCCTACGCACTCATTATGCGTGATGATCTATCCTCAGGCCACGAGGTATCATCACTCCCTGCAAGGGAGCTTCCCGTGGTGAGCGCCCTGACTGTGGCTGCCTTGCGAGGTCCACCAGTTCGACTTTTCAACAACGAACCTCGCAAGGATAGAATGCGCAGGTCCAGTTCTGAAGCATTCGAAAAGCGTGTCTTTGCCAACGATCGAGACCGCGATATCACAAAGGCCAAAATGAGACTCTGCTTGCGCATGGCGGCTAAACACAATCATGACATGCTCGTGCTTGGTGCTCTAGGCTGTGGCGTTTATGGTAACCCACCGGAAGATATCGCCCATTGCTGGCTGGAGATATTGAGAGAATATGAGTTTTTAGGCAATTGGTGGCGTGAGGTATGGTTTGCTGTCTTTGACCCCAAGAACGAAGGCAATTTTGAGATTTTTCATCAGGTGCTTGACGGGAAGCAAGTTTAGACCCAACAGCATATCTGTCACTACCCAACAAAGCGAGTAATTGAGGCTGCATGAGCTGAGCCGTTTGATAACGCCTAACTTCGTATTACATCCATTCATAGGTTTTGGTTACATACACTATACCTGCAATAGTAATAGCTGGAATGGCTAGACCTGTAGGGGGTTAGTATTGGCTATGACATGTCTCAAACTAAGCCCACGACTGGACTAACATTCCTCCCTGGAAGTCGAGACTCTGCCACAATAACTTTCTTTTTAACTCAATCAACGCCTGAAAATACCGCACCTAACACATGTTTGAAGCACTTGCCTACCCTGCCATTAGATATCACGCAAAGTGGCTGTGAATTATGGTATGTGCAAGCTACCATGGAAACGATATGCAGGGCAATAGATGCACGGGATGTCCCCTGTCTCACAGCAAAAAATTGATATCGTCAATAAGACCCCATCATACAAAATATGTTTCTTTTCTTTCGTTTAAATCTTTACACTCTCTTGCCATTACGTCTTGAAATTATGAAGTCTCAAATATATGCATCGACACTCATTGGGGCAATCGGCGTAGTCTCCAACACCTTTTGCGTTACATACCTTTCTACCTACCTCGTACCTATTTCTCAGGGTGGCGCCCTTCCATCAACCAAGGAACAGTCATCAAGGCCGACATATCAAGGAAATACTTCCACCCAAACGAGTCTGAGTCTGTTATCGTCCACATGACGGTCCTACATTAACTCCTGCTAACGCCCTGTAGATATAGACATCCCAGACTCTTTGACGTCGACGGCTTCACAAGAAAACGAGGCTTCAGCTTTCCTTTCCGTGGACTCTGAGTCTTCTAGTCATGACACGGGACTCGCCGTGTCGCAAACAGGCTCTGACAACGTATCCTTCAGGTCGACAATCGATGCTCTTTTTAGTGACACTTTTACATCTTCTTCGACAACCATTACCTTAACCTCTATTACAATTACCTCGGCCTCAAACATTGTCACGTCGGCCTCCACCGCTACCACCTTCGACACCACGACTGTCACTGAAGCCACCACGACCTCCAATAGCCCGATTGTACCAGCAGGGAGATCAATCATTCTTCAAGTCAATCTCGATAGCAACGAAGGAGTGCGTTCTCTCATTAGAAGAGCGCTAGGTGGATTCGTAAGCCCGGCCGACACCGACATCTGCACTTTTGCCTCGCTCTTTAATCTCGCCCAAGACCAGCTTTTCTCGAACGACTTTCCAATCTATTATACATCTGGCGACGACTACAAAGAACTCGTTGGAGTAGACCAACCTTCAAGAGGTTCTATATCAACGGGGTTTGCAGCCTCTGGCGACTCGCTTGTCTTTAGAAATACAGGATTGCCTAATGGCGAGGCACGATTCTGCCAGACGTCTGATAGCCGAGTCTACGTCGTATTCACTTATGGACCTCTCGAGTGTGTTCCAGTCACGCTATCTGTATATGACAGGAGTTGAATCTGTCTAGGTATCATTGTTAACATTACTTTTAGCTTCACAATGCCAAAATGGACAGCTCGTGGGTGTTGGCGAGACTACTATTGCATCTGGCACATCAACATCGCAGGCTATTAGTTCTGGCAGTGACACGTCCACCACAGTTCCCAAAACAGAGGATAGCACGATATCTCCAGAGACCGGCTCTAGTACTCTCACTTCATCAAGCTATATTATGCAGTCTGAGTCTGCAGACCTGCCTATCACAGTGTCTAAAACGGAAGAGAGTACACATTATCCAACGACTATCTCTGGTAGTCTCCTCCCATCAAGCCGTGTGACAAAGTCCGAGTCTGTAGGTCTCCAGACATCTGGTACTAAGGCACCCCCAGATGTATCCTCCAGGACTTCCGATGACGCTTTGCTGAGCTCAGCCACTGCCAATGCACCCACCCTTGAAGCCTCTACTTCAAGCACCCTGTCTGCAATTGGAACATATGGTGAATCCAGTACTGACTCGGTATCGACTGGCGTGGTCTCAAGTGGAATGATATCGCAGTCGTCACTTGACTTGACTGAGTTGTCTGGAACATCAACTTTCGTAAGCGAGACAGACTCGACACCTACGGCTACAAAGACGACCGATGCAGGAAACACGACCACAAAGGACGCAACTTTTGAAACTGTCTCAGCTGTGGATACTGCTAGTACTGATACTACGACTACCGAGGCCACTACTAGGGCAGATACAACTTCAAAGACTGAGGCGGGGGTGAGCACAACAACCACCGATACAACTACTAACGAAACCATCACAACTCAGAGTGATACCACTGAATTATCGTCTTCTGACACGACAACGACCGAGGAAGATACCACCTCATCAAACGAAAGTCTTACGACCACCGATGAGACTACCACGACTTCTCAGGATCCTACCACCACTACTGCAAATCCATCGACGACCACAAGGCCATATAGAAGTTGTGATGATCTCAAGCCTAGATATACTATACCGAACGCTAACGAAGACAAATTCGATATCTTCTGCACAAACGATGTTACACAAGGAACTTATAGTGATAGTAGTTTTGCTTGGGATTTCCAGGAATGCATGGATAGATGTGGTGATGCGGGTTTTGATTGTCGAGCTATTACATATGAGAGGGATATAAGTATATGTAAGCTGTATACAAGCACTGATGGGCATGTATTTTCTCAAGACTTTGATTATGCAGAAAAGGACTTTTGCTGTTAGGAGAAGGATGTCCTTGTTAATGATACTGCTGTTGTCAAGACTTAGGTTTCTTATCGTATTTAGTTAACATTTTTAACTAGGTTCTGTGTGATGATTTAAGCTCTTGGCCATAAGACTCAACTACAAATAATACATCTTACTAACAACTTAGACATCATACTATGTTTTAAATAGACTCAGCACTTCTGTTAAGATAGCCAGTGTGTATCTCGCCAGCTCACAGAGCGAGCAATTGAGGCTGTATGAGCTGAGTCATCTGAAACCATGCCTTTCTATTACATCCATTTGAACGCTTTGATAAAATGTCCCTTACTTGATTCTTAACTAAGAACCAGGATAAGCGGGCATTATGACCGCTTACGGCAAGGGAGTCTTGGCCTGTTATCCAATGGTACTGACTTCATTCTGCTGTTACAAAAGGCTGTTATATATATCCTGAAGTGGTTGTATGACTCCTTTGAAAAAAAGAGTCAAGAATGTTGGGTCTTCCAAGCTCGTCGATATGGTGTCAAACCTACATCGCACACAACGATCCACTACGTCGACGTAATTCGACGGTTCGCGCTTAGTATCCTCAAGCCTCTTTACCAGACGTTTTGCAATTAGAAATTTGGTCAACGAGTATACGTTTCCGTTTTTGTCGAGATCCTCGGGTTGCTGGAAATCAAGTAAACGTCGACCATATGATAGCTCCAGAAGGGCGATGCCTAGGGCGAAGGTAATTTCGTTGGAAACGCATGGGTCGCGACTTTTCGAATTCGAAACCCGTGACTGCTCCTCGGCAAAGCGCTTTGAAACATAAGGTCGGTTCGTTTGGACAGATTTATCTCTCCCACGGAGGAAGTGAATTTCCGCCGAGCTCCAATCGTTATGTAGCCAAGGGGTGTCGTGGAATTGTAGCACAGCAGACGCCAAAGCTGTGGCGATTCTAAACCTAGATGCGCGCAGGTCAGTCAGGTCACTTCTTGACGAAGAGATGCATTTGATTCTTCTGGCACTTACTTAGTTCTTGTGCCGATGGACTCAGAGCCGCCAAGAACTTGTTCCAGAGAGCTGAATCCATATCTGCCTTCTGATCCCTTACCTGGGCTAGCAAGGTACAGAAAGTGGTGCCATATATCATCATTCAAGAAACCCAGGCATTGAGTCGGATCCTTGGCCCGTGCCAGGGTGTCACATAGATTTGGTATAGATGTTGTAGTGGCGGGGGCCCGTATTCCAGATGCATGGGAGTTATCCATTGCAGGTCTCAGAATGATTGATGGCATTGGTGAATGGCAAGCATTGACTTGGGAGTGAGGATTCGTGTTTGTTTGATCGAGGGTAATGGCTCTATTTGGTACTGTGTTAGAATGCCTCAATGCTTTCTTTAAGGGAAAACTCTTTGTGTGATAGATTGTGCTATAGAGCTGGGCCTGACTGACGATTCCTGAACCAAAAGTGGCTCAAACTCGACCAGTTTCCATTGCCACGGAAACTTGCATCTGGAATATTGGTCGTTTTCAAAGCTTAACAAAATCTTGAACCGCTGGCTCGAACCCGTTGGTGACCGTACGTGAAACAGGTCCACAGTATCTAACCCAAGGCTTGCAATGTGCGGAACCTCACATGGGCAAGCGTGAGGCCAACGTGTGCTCAATGATAGAAACAGTCTCTGAGCACAGTCTCTGATGTTTAACCAGTACTTGGCAGCTTCTTTTGACTTGCGATCTGTGCGGAGAGATTCCAATGTTCTGACGCCTTCGGTCAACGTCCTGATCCGATTCACGTCACTCTCGATGGCCTCAGCTAGTTGCAGATATCTATTGTGATTGAAACCAATATTGACCGCGAGAAGTATTTTCTTTCTTTTCCTGTTAAAGTACCTCTCAAGGCTTGTGTGGTCTACTTGGCTGGTATTCATCCATCTAGGCTAAAACAATCGTTAGCACGAGTAGAAGCCTTACCGATGCATGCTCAGACCAACTTGAAAATTCTCATCCAGATCTAATTTGCTCCTCAACTTATCTACTCGTTTATGCAATCTAGATACAGATCGCATGTAAGCATCATACTCAGAAGGCAGGGTGAATTGCTTCTTGACCAGGGACGGCAATTGTTTGTCCTTCCATGCTGCTGAGTTTGGGTCATTTGTTAGGTCGTCAAATATCTTTCCAGGCAAATCAAGCTTTTCTAGGAATTCTTCGCATGATTGTCGGTAAATAACAAGGTTGGTCGATACTGAAACCAGGAGGGCATCGATCATGTCAACATATTGGACCATGTTGCCAATTGTCTCGACACCGTCTCGGTAGTGTTCAAGGCCAGAGATGAGGAGTGGAACCGACCCCAGGACGATTCCCGCTACCTCAAAGCCTGACATACTGAATAATACACAAACTCGCGCCGCGCAAAAAGATATATGTTAGACAGTAATTAGTTTGTGAGTACTGTAGTTGATAGATTGTTTGCATTTTGAAATTTGACTGGCGGATGACCTTAACCGCCCAACCTTAGGCATCAATGCAGGTCATCTACCCCGCTCAGATCATGGCCTTCGAATTTGTGGCAAACTTCGCAAGACAGAAATATGATTGCAATAAACATATCAGCCTGATCTTTTGTTCTCTAAGAACTGATGATGACTTCTAACGATTCAATCTTTATATCTGATTTTCACATGGAATGTCTTGACTCCTTCCATCACCTAGCTAAGAGTATTAACGCTCTACCTCTGCAAGAAATAGCAGATCGATCACTATGCGATGGATTTATCGAAGAGATGGATAAGTATAAAGTATGGGCTGGAAACTCTGGTGCTGGAAACACAGGAGCATATTGGACCTTATCGCTGGACTTCCGACTCCAAGATACCGAATTTCTAAAAGCCCAAGTATTTTCTCCTAACTCTACTGTCCTGGCTGTACGTCCTAAGTATCTTTAGGTTATTCGACTTATTCAGACATTATCTAAATCCGTGAGTACAATCCGAAAATATGCTCTAAATGCCAAGGTTAATATTTTCAAATATGAAGATCAACAAAGGTAGGATCCGCTCATGGTATTGCATTGATCTTATTAGCTTATTCAAGTCTCGAGTAGTTTCGACCTTATTGGATGGTACAAGAGCTCCTTTCGGTGAGTCCCTAGCAGGTATGCAACTTCGAGATATGGCAGAGCAGATCCAGGACGCCGAGTCTGACAGTGATTCGCCTTGGGACAGATCCGATGACAGTAGCACCGAAAATGGCGAAGTTGGCAGATCATCAACTAGCGGGAACTTCCAGCGATTGGAGGAGACCAGCACATCGCCGTTCATGCGAGAAATAAGCCAGCTACTGCATTCAACTAAATGTGTTGTGGTTTGTTTATACAAGCTACCACTTCGAAAGCCAGCTCCAGTTGGTAGAATCAACCGTGCGGCGGGTCACGATATGTCGCTTTATCAACACTTTGACATTCTATATGTCAAAGACAAATTCCCCAACGCACCGGATTACCTAGCCGAGCGGCTTGGCAAGCTAATAACACAGCGGCGGAAACTACTCCAGTACCGAGTAACTCACACGCAACGACTTCAGCCCCCAGTGCCGAGAACTAGGGGAACGGAGGACCTACAGTCCAGCCCCACAATGGCTTCTTTACGTGCGTGTTCCTCTAAAATGACACATAGCGATAATCCGAAGTCTGAGCACAATAATATCCAGAGCGTGATGCCAACTATTAGTGACTTTCAGTCAGCTATTACGAAGGCTACAGTTCAGCCGGCTACCGGGGCAGCGTCCAATTTGGAAACCCTGTATCCCCCATCTATTGCGGCATCTAGGATATCAACAGGGTCTGAGTATACCGAGAGTCAGACTCTGAAGGTGCCTCCACGGCCAGTCGGCGAGAACGGGAAACAACTGATCCAGTTCGAATGCCCGTATTGTGGGATTGTCAAACATATACCCCTGGAACCATCATGGGCGTGGGAGTATGTAATCCAAAATATGGCTTGAAATAATTCATTGACAGACCTTAGATCGCACGTACTTCGGGACTTCCAGCCGTATGTCTGCACATTTGAAGACTGTGAAAAGTCTGATCACATGTTCGAAACGAGAGACTCGTGGTTTACGCATGAGTTGGAATTGCACAGACCTCACTGGAGCTGTAACACATGCCCTCCAACGCCAGGCAGATTACACCCGCATCTCACTTTCGAAACCTGGGATGGTTTCATAAGGCATATGAACTTAGTTCATGATCTAGAATCATCAAAGGTCACGCAGTCCATGGAAGCATTCCGTCATTCAGTCTCTGTTATAGACGGCGAATGCTGTTTATGTGGAAAATACTGCCACAAGCTCAAGTCGCACTTAGGAAAACATATGGCACAGATTGCTTTATTTGCAGCACCGCGACCGCATATAGAAGATACCGATGAATCCAAAATTGCTCTAGCTGGCCTTTCCCAGGAAGGAAGTCGGCGTGCGTCTCACGATGACATGACGGTTTCGAGTTTCGGAAGCGCTACCAGCACCGATATCAAACACAAAGACCTTCTGTCTACTGATGATGCTGATGATAATCCCCGTACCAAAGCGAGGACTACCTGGCAGAGTCCACAGTTTCCTAAGGATTCCAACACAGATATTCATCTCCAAAAGCTCCTGTTCCGACTTCAGGTCTTGATATTCTCACTCTCAAAGGTGATGATAGCACAGAGGCATTCCCCACAGATATTTTTCAATTATCGCCGATGAACGCTCTCCAATTATTATGCCTAAACATCGAATGCATCATGAAATTGACAGGTGACGGAGGTCCAATATTGTCTATATCTGAACACGGAGCAACGCCGCAAAGTGGGTTGGAAACTCAAACAAAGAGTGCTAAAGGGATCAGTCGACAGGACAAGGGCGGAGATTCCGAGTCATTTGTTCCAAAGATCACAACGGAGATAGTCTCAACTGTAACTAATCTTCACAGACCGCATGAAGAGGCCACGAGACATGACTTATCGCCCAAACAGTTTGTTTCAACCTCAGCGGCATTGGAAGATTCCCAAGATGAGATTATCGTTGGTGATAACTGTCAGCCGCTGAGAATTCAGTATGCCAGTATTGCTCGGAGGTTTTACTCTAAAAATGAGCCACCTATCAGTGTAACACAATACTTATCCCGCCTTCAAAAGTTCTGTCCAATGAGTACAGCTGTATATTTGGCCACGTCATTATACCTCTACAGAATATCCATCAAGGACAGAGCAATACCTATCACACGGATGAACATACACCGGCTTCTACTTGCAGGACTACGATTGGCAATGAAAGCCTTGGAGGACTTGTCATTACCTCATGCGAAGATGGCTAAGGTTGGAGGAGTTGGCTATGATGAGCTTACACACCTGGAACTCAGTTTTTGCTTTTTGATAGGATTTGAAGTCTTTGTTGGCGCTGACCTATTGCAGAGCCATTATGAAAAGCTCAAAATTGTTGCAGATAAAGGCTTAATGGAGGAGCTTGATATGTATCTAGTATAGGGGTTTAAGAGCTAAGTTCTAAGTTCTTTGTGCTAATTTAATAAAGTTCTGTCTGCTGGCTGAATCTCTCAGCCACAAGTCTTAGCTGCAAATAGCACATGTGAATAACAGTGACAAGGCCTCTCTAATATTCCAAGGTTTAACTGAGTGATATTATACTAAATCTGATTAATCTTTTCTGTAATGCCGTTTATAAAAACTTCTCTGCAGCGGGTAGATACCTAGATATTGAAGGCCATGAGATTATTCAAGATTATTCAAAAGAGCAAGGCGAAGTTAATGGAAATCGAGGAACATATAACGTTCTCCTGGCACCACTGATATAGTAAGTGATGTAAACGATAGCACCGTAGGGAAGACTGACCCTAAGGATATCTTAAATGGTTCTTCCAAACAGAAAGGAGCTATAGGGTCTGGGTCTTGTTGCTAAAGCTACCCTCTAACGGGATACCGAGCTTAATTCTTGTGGCATTATTTGATTCCTAGAGTGTGTTATATATAGACATTGCCGTGGTATTTGGGGCGATGTAGCTAATCTCAGAAGACCGTAATACGGCATGTCTCTCACTCTAGTGCAGTCCCGTATTCCGTGACCACTTTTCTCTGGCAGGGCCCCTTTCGAACCCCGCGGGACATGCTTTCGCAGACTCATTAATCTAAGCTTTTGAGAAAGTCGTTGTCTCGGGCTGCCTGTTCCACAATCGTGTCGACCACTATGTGGAAGGAACGTAAGATCTCGTCCTTCACTGGCTGGCCATAGCGAGATGAAGTATCCCTATCACCTAGGTATGGGACAAGTTTAATGTCGTCACCAGAAGAACAGACCATCACCGACCAATAATAGACCGCACGTTATCTCCCCGACAATTGTGGGGTTACTACAGTTAACCCCCGATCCGATGCTGATCGTCTCCCGAAGCTTCTAACTTGGCAATCATTAACTATATTTCTCAGATAAATAGATAAACAAAAGAACTAGAGTGAAAGTGTGCTACCTCATTTAACTACCCTTTCAGTCTCAGTCTTCATATCTGTTGCAAATTGTAAACACCAAGGCCTGCCATCATGTTGCTGGACGACTTTCACACCTCAACTTTCAAGACAGCTGTATTGGCACTTTGTGCTCTATCTGTTCTTAAAGTAGCTGCTTCTATCTTGTATAACTTCTTTTTCCATCCCCTATCTAAGTATCCCGGACCACCGCTTGCACGAGTCTCGAGATTATGGAGCCGAATCGGTAATTTTCAAGGACGAAAATCAGAACGAATCCATGAAGCACATGCCATGTACGGCTCTGTGGTTCGAGTTGGACCCAGCGAACTTTCCTTCTCAACGCCCGCTGCCGTGCAGGCAATCTACACTTCTAATAACTTTACCAAAGAAGAGACCTTTTATGTAAGTATTCACTCGTAAAGACCTATGGTATTACATATCTAACTCAAGGTAGCGCGCAAAACGAATCTTCCATGAGAATCACTTGTTTAGTTTTAGGTAAGCCTTCCAGTATTTTCCAAGAGTCCTGCCATACATACTCAAACTAACTTGATACAGAGACGCTGGAGCACATAAAATTCGCCGAAAGAACTTCTCCAGAGGCTTTTCTCAATCTTCAATGCTCGATTTCGAGCCACATGTTTCTTCAAAGATCAAGGCGCTCCTGAACCAGTGGGCGGCGAGAGCTAACAATGGACCCATTGACGTGTACCCTTGGTGCCACTGGTTGGGATTCGACGTCATATGTAAGTGCAAGAGACAATGAAAGGAATTTCGCACACAGTAGGCTGACTGAAGCCAAGACCATCTCATGTTTGACGAAGACCTTGGGTCTGTGCAGCGAGGCCAGCCGCACCAGGTCATGAGATACATCAAGGCTTGGAAACCCACGTTTATATATGTAAACTCCATCTAAAGGAGCATCTTGAGACTTAAACTAATGAGACCATAGAAAGAATTCCTACCTCAGATGGAAAAGTACGGAGTCTATGTCCCTGACCCCGTCGGCGGATACTTCAGGGATGTTCGCACATGGAAGGAGGTCAATAGCCTTGGAGAATATACTGCTTCGTTCGACATCAACTAATCTTTGGTAGTATGCGCTCACGCTTATCGAAGAACTCCGCCAGAAAGACTCGCATACACCCTTTCTCCGAAATGTCCTAAGTGCGGACAAGGGCGAAGACACAACCCAGCATTTGACAAACTTGGAGTTTGCAGAGGAATGTATGGGAGGCATGTAAGTTCAGACTCCACTATAGATAGGTCTTGGCATGTATCAATCGAGCTCATGATTATTTGGCTAGGTTCGGTGGGAGCGGGACTACCGCAAATACGTTCATATATATACTCTGGGCGTGTCTAAGACAGCCCAAGGTTGTAGCAAAGCTTAGGTCAGAGCCACTCCAAGCATTCCAAGACACAACTTCAGTGCCCGACTACCAAGTAATTTCACCTTCCCAGTACGGTAGCAATGTATGCTAATTGGTACAGACATGTAGCAAATTGCCGTATCTTCAGGCTGTTATCAATGAGACCCTACGAAGGTATCCTACCATCGTGGCGACCTTGCCACGCACCGCAATCGATGATACAATAATCGATGGAATCCCAGTACCTAAAGGCGTAAGTCAAACCTGAAATACTATATACTCTATACTCAAGACTTTTAGACCATAGTGGGAACCCAAAAATTCACCATGCACCGAAACGAGGACGCATTTCCATCACCCGAAGAATTCATTCCCGAGAGGTGGCTGACTACTGATGGTAACGAAACTCGCAAGGCATCCTGGACACCTTTCTCTGTTGGCTCCAGGAGGTGTATTGGCATCAAGTAAATTTTGAAGCGTTGCCTTTCCTCCAGTTGCATCAGCTAACATTATAGCCTTGCTCAAATGGAGCTTTCCAAACTCACGGCAGCTTTCTTTTGAGATTTGACGGGAAGGTTGATGAAAGCATGACTGAAGAAGATATGAGAATGTATGATGCTTTCAATGCTGGCCCGGCTGGGGCAAGGTTGCTTGTACACCTGCGGGAAGTATAAGAAAGGGAGACATCTTTTGATACTAAACAAGAGTTTGACTGGAATGGGAAGGTAGACAGAAGTAGACTTATTATTACTAGACATGGAAGCTTTTATATGTGTTTGGCTTGTTATTCTAATGAGCCTCTTCCGTCTCTCTTATGATATATGGTCCATATCCTGGTTCTCTTAATCATCGGTCTGAAAAGCTCGGGTATTGTATAATGGTGGTAGTGAAGTATGCTTCACCCATCGGAAAACGTGGCCCGGCATCGGAAGCGGGGTGACTTCACCGGGCCATGCCCATTCCGGAGACACGATCGGCAATGTAACAGTCCGTCATGAAGTCCAAAACCCGGGGTAATAGTGGCTCACTATGGGATAACTGCGGCCTATAAGGTTAGCTTTAGGCTATAAATACAGATAATAAATAATAATATAATATTTTTTTTCCTAATATAAGCTTTTACCTATAAGCTTTTATAATAACTAATAAATCTTATTATAAGCCTTAAGGTATTATAAAAAGAAAAGACTAAAAAGTATATAAAAAAGGATATAACTTTAAGTTTATATTTTTATATATATACTATAATATAACTTTATAAATAATATATTTATAGTAATTTAAACTATTATTAGCCTAGACTATATAAGCTAAAAGGCTTAAGACTATATATATAGATTTCTTATTATCTTTATTACCTTTAATATTTAAATTATTAAGTATATATTTAGGTAAATAGGTTTTATAATACTCCTTAAGATTATGATTTTTATAAAAAAAATAGCTTTTTAATTATATTAATGTTCTTAATAAAGACTATACTAAAATTACTTTTTTTAACTATAAAGTATTTACTATAGCTATTAATTACTTAAATATTAGTAACCTTAAAGAACTTTACTTACTATAAAGCTAAGAAGCTAAAAAGGCTTATAAAAAAAGAATAAAAATATAACTAAAAGGCTATAAAAACATATTACCTAGCTACTATAAATTATAGTATTATAAAAGGCTATAAAGGCAGTAATATAATATAGTAATTAAAAGTTATTAATTAAAGTTATTAACTAACTTTAAGAAGGATTATATATATAGTAAAAGGTTAAACTATTAAAGGTTTTATTAACTAAGTTATTTAGGCTAGAAAAGTTAAAGTATTAATACTTTTACTAAGGTAAGTTATATCTAGGTAACTAGAAGCTTTAAAAGTTAAGAAAATACAAGCTAATTAAGTTTATAAGATTAATATATAATAATTTTTAACACGATAAATAGTGGCTTACGTAGCTGGGCTTAACGTATTCTAAACCTACCACGCACCTGCAGTCAAAGTTCACTCACGAAACCAGGAGGTAAGCTCGTTAATCCAAGCAAGATGACCTGGTATAGCCACCCCCAAGACGTACTATGCACGCAACCCGGGGACACAGTGGAACTGGACGAAAGGTTGTCAAACGACGCAAGACAGCGCTCGCATGCGAATATAGCTGGAGACGAAAGACGAGATGTGACGGCAGGCAACCTTGTTCAGCCTGTGAGGCCAAGGGTCTGAGTGCTACTTGTCAGTATCAACAGAGTTCTCTCACAACCAAAAGGTAATGATACAACATTATATCAAGGGCGATTCTCTAAAGCACGGTGAATACAGATATGTCTCGGACCTAGAGGCTCGAGTGCAAGAGTATGAGCGACAGTCCCAAGCCACTGTTTCAATGTCCAGCGTGATATCTGGAACGACCACGTACCCAGACTTTCCTCCCACTCAGGAGAGCTTCTTGGGTCAAAGGAAGGACAAAGGGCACCGCCAAATACGACAGCCAGATAAGAAGCTGATGAATGATCCCCCTTCTACTTCTCACGCTTATCACGAAAGTTTCCCGTCAGATGTCAGGCTTCCAACCCCTCCAAGAACGGATTCTATCAATAGCGACGCCATGGTAGTAGTTCCGTCCCCCGAATGCGGTGACAGTAAAGATCTTGGCCAGTCACCGTCAATATCATTTGCTGCGAACTGTGAATCGGGATCACCCAGCCTTTAGGGTCTCTCATCATCGAGCTAAGAATCGGTATCCTTTCCTCCAGGCCATCGGTGAAGAGGCATTATTTATTCCGCCCCGGATGGTAGCCGATGGCTTTGTACAAGCATAACTGGAAGTTCCTACACCCCATATTGCCCATTTTCCCATAGACCTAGTCTCATGAGACTCTACGAAGTTATGGATGGTGGTAGACGATACCAGAGGTTCTAGTCAAATCTGCAATGTCGACGACGCGGTTTTCTTCTCGACCCTCAATATAGTCCTAGCAATCGGGTGTCAATTTAGCGACCAGATGGAACCTACGCGAAAGCTGACGATGGCGAGCAAGTTTTACCAGAGATCAAAAGCTCTGTTAACCGACAAACTTCTGGACTATCCAAGCTTGGCGCTTGTACAGCTTTTACTACTAACAGGCGTGTACCTGCAGTCTACAGAACGTGCCAACAGATGCTGGAACATCGTAGGTTCAGCCATTCGATCGGCGCAGAGCATGAGTCTTCATCTTGATCGCAAACGCAATTGAGTAAACCAGGTCGAGCGAGAAATGGAACGAAGAGTATGGCATGCATGTGTATTCCTGGACCGGTCAGTACTTGATGATCATAGTTGTGTCCCCGAACTAAACAAAGATTACCCACAACAGCCAGCTCGCCTGTACTTTTGGCCGGCCACCAATGGTTTTGGACTCATCAGGTGTTCCCAAACCTGAGATGATCAATGATAAACATCTGTCGGAAACCGGTCAAGGCTTTCAGCCATTGGATGCCTATTAACAGATGGGCTGTTTCATTTATTCCTGCAACTTGTTTGACATACTGCATCAGATCTTGGTTGAATTTTATGTCAACAAGAAACCTAATCCCCACAGCAATAACAAAGATTCCTTGTTGGGAGAGGAGATACAAGTTATAATGGGTTACCATAGGGAGTTAAACAAGTTTCAAGAAACGCTCCCGCCTTTCCTTGTAACTTCTGGCCGCTATATGGATTCGCCCTTTACTGACGAGTCTGAAACCGCTCTGGGCTCTCGAATATTGCACTCCAGGTACCTATACCACCTTACTCTTCAATATCAGTCCCGCCTTTGTGTCGCTTAGCTAACCCGGGGCTGGCATCAGATTACTATACATACGCATTTTTCTCCTCAGGCCAGTTGTACTTTTAGTAGCTCAGGTATCCAATGAAGCCAAGGCCAGAGACATGCTTAGCAGTCAAGATAGTCTTGACCGGCACCTAGCCCTGAAAGCATGCACGCTTTGTATTTCAACAACACAACAACTGGTAGCACATATGTATGAGAACATGGGCACCTCCTACTGGACATCCATTTCCCACAAAATACATTGTAAGAGGGGACTTAGCATGTGATGCTGCATTGGACTTGCTAACAGCAGAGTAGATGCGTTTGCCTGCGTTGTGGTACTAGCTGCTGCTCGTCTTTATCCAATGTTGAGTGCAGATGTTGACAAGGAATCGATCCAAGCCTCGTGGTCGCAGTGCATGCGAGTATTTGACCAACACAAGCTACAATCTCCTGCAGCATCTCACGTCATTAGAATATTGGGAGTATTGGAAAGTCGCCTTCCGGGATTTGAACCTGGAATCAACGGTCCTCAATTCGGAACACATATACACAATGGGGAGCGAGATGCTCTGGAAGAGCAAGTATATAGGTCTTTGGATGATAACGAGCGGACTTTGGACTCAGGGATGTCCCTGGATTCTCTCCAAGAACTCGACTTTGATTCTACATGGGCCATCTTGGACGAACTACTTCAGTGTGAATCCTCTAGTTACAATGCAACAAGTGACACTGGCCAGGTCGGGTTGAATTTGGGCATATGACGTGAGCTTCTATAGTCCTCTTAATTTGTCACTATCTCGCCAGTACATTTATAAAGTGACCCCTTCGATAACCTGAAAAGCGACCAAGGCAGCTTGACACATCTCTTTAACATGTTAGGTCGAAACTACAGATCGATGGGGATGACTGCCGCCTATAAGGTTAAGCTTCAGGTTGCGAACACAGATAATGAATGACAAAAAACTATAGATCAATAATGAACTAGACAAAATAACAAGGTCGTAGCACACCGATAACGACATAGATCATTCAACATGGCCGAGAGCTTAAACCAGCAAAGAGGACTAAGTGTCAATTTCAAGGCGGGATGATTATCCCCGAGGTTGTTCAATTTCGCCTCGGGTATGTTAAGAAGATGATCTCGCTTCCCATCGCCACAGAGCTTGTTCTCCCCCCATGATCCAAAAGTAGAACACTTGACCTGCAGCAACGGAAACCCATACAAATCTGAGTCCAACGCCATACCCGAGAACAAATCTTGCCTGATTCTGTGAACGGAAGATATTCGATGCGACAGAGATAGAGACGTCAATCCAGTTACTTGGCAAAGAATTTACTTCCGTTCCTAAACAGGCTAGAATTCAATTCAGACACTGAGTTCCCGTTCCCAAAGAGGCATAGCAAGATTTTGTTCGCCTCACCATGATGCAACAACGGGGAGGTTTGCTTACCATGATTCCGCTCGACTTTAAATGTGTAATAGTTTCGGCGGCTTTTCGAATGCTTGTCTGTCTGATGGTTGGTGGATCAATTTGCTTTAAGCTCTGTTGTCGGCCCGATGGGGCTGTTCCTTACAAATTATGGTCAGATCCTATCATCCTCCTTTGAGTCTTGTATATATTGCGTGTTTCAGGTGGCATCTCTACATCATACTCCACTGATGTGTAAATGTCCTTCCAATTCGAGTCCGGATGAGTCGGGAGATCACATGCTTCCAGTAATTCAATAGTATCTCTGCATTATGTGATAATTGAAAACAGTATATAAAACATCTATCTGGCTAGATGTCTTACTGTCCATTACTCTATACCAAGTCCTCCGATTCAAGCACTATACAAAACTATCTATCCCGATCACCCCCTCAAACCCGACGCCTTTGCCAAAATGCAGATCACAAGCCTCCTCGCTATCCTTTCCTTGGTCTCTGCTTCTGTCGCAGCTCCCGGTGACCGTGGCAGGTACCCAGTTTCTGGCCTCGGTGTCCGCAAACAAGCTATCTTGAATGCTGGTGGCAACACTCTTGATTT
This sequence comes from Fusarium pilosicola, assembly GCA_020615335.1. Taxonomy (NCBI): domain Eukaryota; kingdom Fungi; phylum Ascomycota; class Sordariomycetes; order Hypocreales; family Nectriaceae; genus Fusarium; species Fusarium pilosicola. The sequence continues at coordinate 35,970 of JAGQDI010000039.1, read as the reverse complement.
GGCTATTGCCATGCTTGAGGATGAACACATGTCAACTAACTACAAGTATGGTGAGTAACCCCCACTGTAGAGATACATCTACCAGCTGGCAAATTAAGACTCAAATTTCCACAGGCGACGGCAAGACCCTCGATGCGGCCAACTTTGGCGTTTTCAAGGTCAACTGGGGAATGCTTCGTGTCTGCGCCAAGCGAGCTGGATTTGTAGGACAGTCCGAAAGTCAGTGGAACAACGGTGCTAAGCTCAAGTAAGTGCTGCTAGAGTTGGCATGTGTCACGTTTACTCGCTAACTGGCTGCTCTTTTCATTCGCAGCTCTGATATCTACGCTGATGTTGCCTCCCGTTGGGATTGCCAGGAACATTACGGTTACGATAAGTGGTTTGCCGGTCACCGTAACGGCGCTACTGGCCTATCAAACCCCAACACGGAAGACATCCGATTCTACCGTGAGTCCGTTGAGTGGATCCAAAAGCAAATCGATTCAAAGTCTACTTACAAGACTGACGACACTCGTTTTTGGGTTGATGTTACTCCTATCTAAGTCAAAGGCATAAGCCTGTTGCTACCTGGCGTAGCAACTGTGAGGCTGGGGGTTATAGAGGGTCTCATTGACTGCAAACCAATTCAGCACCCTAATTCCCCTCAAGTATTTACTTTTCTTCAGACATTAGGCAATCCCATAAACGACAGCATTTAAATTACATTTTCACTGTTATTTGGAAGGAAAGACCACCTCAAAGCGACTGACATCATGACGCCTCTCTGCACTGCATCCGCCGAGGCCGATGCCAAGGCCTTTGCAACGTTGATGAGGCATCCCAGAAAAGTTGACGAGATGTACTCGACAGTGATACTTGCATAGCACGAAAGCGAATACGTCATCTTGAGAGATTTGCGAGATTGAAGCGAAAATACAGAGCTTGCCTATCCGCAGCCGGTCCCTAAAGATCTTACGACATTGCTTAAACAAGACTGGGACGATTTGTATCCACACCTCAGATGCCATTTCGGGATGCCGCGTCGTTTGGCCCTCGGTGACGATAAACAATTTACCTGGGCCGAGACATTTGGTGAAGGTTGTAAGCCGATGAGCTGTTTATAGCCTATCATTATGCCAAAGCTGTGGATATCGTCGTCACGGCCGGCAAGGGAGAGTATTCCTATATCCACATTTGCCAAACATACCGCCACCGCAACCAACCACTTTTCATAACTGAGCAGCGTGGGAACGAGTGGAAAGCCATTGGCTCATACCACGCTATCAGAGCTTGCCCATTTGGCGTCGGCAGCCTCCCAGAGAGTGAAGTATGCGCTTATACTCGACACTTTGAGCTTCTTTCGTATGTCTCCGATCTGGTTCTCGAAGCTCAGCAAAGACCAGGGGCTATTGTTGGTTTCCTCTTCGACAAGCTTACAGAAGATAACGTACAGTCAGAAGACTCAAATACGGTAGTAAATGTACAAGGATATCGACTAACTACTAAGCGTCCTACGTAACGGGCAGACCTGGTCCTGAATACGGCATTGTCATTCTCCTCCAGGAGAACGGGGACCCCAAGGATGCAAAGTTCCTGCTCATTGGCCAAGGCTTCCAAGGTGTGTTCAAGTCTCTTGACCCTAGATCTTATTACACGGGTATCTTGAAGGTCCAGGTCAGTAAAGCACGAACGAGTTGATTCCCTGTGGAGAAATTTGTGGCGTGATTAGTCTGGGGATTCTTTAGTGCGCTTAATTGAAATGATCTGACTAAACTCCATATTGATGCGCTACGGGAAGCAGTCTGCGGAATTCTGGCCACTAAGAAACTGGTTATCCCAGCTACCTATACGAGCGAGAACAGGCGCAGCAATGAGAAGCCGAGGCTCTCACGCCACCTAAATTCCAACCCCACCCTTTTTCCGCTCTGATCATCCATTCACATGCAACTCCGCAACAATTGATATCCGGGGTAAAGTCTGGGGTCGACAGTTTTCGCGGTATTATTGCCCCGAAAAAGTCAAAATCTGGAGTAGGAATAAGTTACTGGTTGCTTGTGTCTCGGAGCCAAACGCGAGGGAACCGATCGGGAGGCAGTTTCACCCAGGATGGAACGTAGTTTGACATGCCTAAGGTATCTAGCTGGTTAGAAAGAAGTATCACCATCTAGACCTAAGATACCATTTTCTCACGTTCCAAAGCACATGGGTTGGCCGTGAACGATCAATTATTGAAACGTGCCCTTGCCATTAAGGTAAGGAATATACGGACTAGCCATAGCCAGTTGTCTGTGAATCAAAGTAACGGACGATGTCTGTATGTATTGACCAATCTCCTCCCCGAGTCTCTATGTCGCAAGGCAGGTAGTTATGCATACTACCAAGTTAAACATCTGGTCTAGAACAGCCCCTCTGCGATGAAGAAAGAACCAACGATTTGAGTTCGGATGAAGATGACCAATATGCAAAATTGTAATAATAGGGGTTCATGGTTCTCTATTCGCTTTAATACTGTGGATAGTTCAACCTATCTGACTTTTTCGGTTGATGTACATAGTGATCTGGTCTTTGACTGAGACAACTCACAGCGACCTTTACTGTGTTATGAGCTAGATGTGTTATTTGCAGTTCGTACTTGTGGCTGAGAGCTTAAATCAGCAGACAAAACTCAGATCTTTATTGCGCGCCTATCAGAACCTGCTAGGCGGCCATGCCTATCAGAGTGAGGCCAGGTTGATGCCGAGTTATCCGCGGCTTGGCAACGAGTCAGCATCGTTTATTCTCGTCACACTCTCAAGTCTCCACATCTCTGCGTGGGGATAGACTAGTGGTGAATAGTTAGAGACGTTTCTTGTTGTTACACTCTCATGTGACAACTCATTATGCAGGTATTGATTGGCCATATACGTTGTTAGCTAAATGTGTTATTTGCAGTTGATACCTTGAATCAACAGACAGAACTTAGATACTTCTACGTACAGTAAAGATTAGTAGGGACACTAATTATCCAGATTGATCCTTACAAAATTGTAGTCAACCGATACGATGCTCCTATTTCCAGTTCATCTATTATTATTTTAAGAGGGTGTGTTTAAATAGCTCTTAATTGCCAAAGGGGTTAATCATCTTTCTACATTACTCTCTTCCCCAACCCCGGATTTGCAGTGCAAGGAGATAAAGTTTTAGACTAAATTAAGGTAGCTGAAAAATACGAAATTCGGGCTTGATGCCTGTTAGTTCCCCGAGCTCCGTGGCTAATGCCAGGTTGGCGGGGGCTAACACTGGAACGTCAGCGTGCGTTCTTGGTTAATGTTACGTATAGTCGTTTGAGAAAGCAGACCTCAACACACGAAAGTTATTGCACACAGCTCCTTCACCACAAACACCTTCGCCCAACACCGTTTCGAACAACATCTCAATTGACGGGTTCCGACGTAACGCCAAGCCGCTGCACAGACGTTTCTACCGGCTGTAATGAGTGTGACGGCCATGACTGTTTTCGTGCAGGGGTGGAATACGAGAAGTAATGCACATCATCCAACCAACTGTTGTTGACGCCAAGTTGACCAAAAGGGATCTCAGTAGGAAAACAAAGGACGTCTCTTGCAACAAAATCAAGTCAGGTGGAAGGGCTTCTGAATCATAGACAACGGAGTAACCGGTGAGCCAACAGTAAGAAGCGGAAACCTGATTCGCCATAGCAAGAAGAAAACGCGAAACAAAGCAGTTCAGGCTCCTGTAGTCTATTCTGCTTTCCCAAAGTTCGCCGATAATATGCACACTCAGGTGTGTTTGGTCTCTCGCACCACGAATAATCATTACATTGGAGAAAACCTATTGATACAACAAAAGACTTGTCGAAAAACGAAACTGTTCAGGAGCTCCAGGATCAGGCTCAGCAGATCATAACTCCCAGTGGGATCCCGCCCTGTGCCACTGAAGGAATTGTATCCTTGTCAGTCTTCCTGTGACTATTTGTGTGGATCGACTGCGGTGCTTGAGCCTGTAACAGGTGATCGACTGTACCATTGATCTGAGAGATTGACGACGTATAAAGAGCGATTGCATTCCACACAACATACTGTTATCCTTCCAAACCATTTCTTACCCTACCCAAGAAAAAATACGTGGATTATCATCATTACTTTACCCCGTTCTCAATATGAAGCTCGCCTACATCGTCCACCTTGTCACCGTTGCTATGGCTGCTCCCAAAGCTTCTGAAGGCGTAACCCTAGCCAACTTTGACAGTGTAGTCGATACCTCGGATCCCTTTATCAAGCAGGTCTGGGAAAATGCCGTATCCTTCAAAGAAGGCGGTACTGTGAAGCCCCGATCTGTTGAAACGTCTTCTGGATCAGGCCTCGAGCGCCGCTGTGATCGAAAAGGCTACCAGCTTTGCATTGCCGTCTGTAACACTGGATGTGCCACTGGATGCAGATGTGGCAGCTGCTTTTCTATTTGCCGTATGTCTTTCTCCATCGGACGAGTTTTCTGGAACGGAATTGCTAACTATAGGTTAGCCAAGCAGTGCAAGGGATGGTCCCAATACAAGGACTGCTAATTATTCCCCTTATTAGCATTTCCGCTCTTTGAACACTGCATAAGCGCTTTAATCCATATGCAATAGTCTAGTGAAAGCTTTACAGATATATCTTATTTGCATTTGGCATCGATGCAAGATGAGTAGGGAGTTGGAAACGTCGCGGTATTCAGTCATTACTTAGCATATAACATAAAAATCTAAGATATCAGAAACACAGTCATTACCGAGAATTTAAATACAAAATGTTTCCCCAAGCACTCTATAAGCACTATAGTTAAAAGGCTCGGGTTGATCTCGCTTAATGGTAATATTATTAAAAAGAGTAGAGAAATCTCGCCCTTGCCCAGGCTGTCCAGGGTTTAGCTCAGAGTGTGCTCTACCTACTACTCTTAAGTAAGTAATTACATATAGTAGCCACTGCATAAGCTTCCTTATAAGGTAAACTATTCTATTTTATTAGTAGTAGTTTTTATTTTCTAAACTTCATAGTCTTAGTAGTATTACTACTTTAAAGAAATAATAAAAATATAACTAAAAGTTATAGTATAAGATAGGGTAATAAAGAAATAAAAGAGAATAGTTTAATATTCTTATACTGACCGGAATTAGGTATTTGTAATTGGTTCACAAGCCGAAATGTTTCAACTTTAGCAGGGCGGAATACTGGTCTTCTGAGTGGCTATAATACCGCTCTTAGAAAGAGGTTAGTATACTCCACTTTGTAATTGAACAAATCAAAAGCTATAACTAGGAATTAGGGCTGAAAATGGCTAAACTAACTTTCGATATGGGGTAATGAGATGGTATGGCTTCTCCACTTCCCTGTATTAACAGCTTTTAACAAACATGGCATGAACTTAATGTGTTCGAACCTTAGGGTCTTAAAAGGCAACCTTTTCCCACCTTCAAAAATGTTTATATTCAGATACCTTCTACCTCTTTATGCAGCATTGGCCTTTGTCACTAAATTAATTATCATGTCTTCCGATCAGAAAGAGACCTATTCGGTCGATCACGAGGAGCAGCCTTATCTCCAAGTCCCATATGTAACGTGGTACAAGCACGCCGGCCTCCGCAGCCTATACATCCGAATGCCACTACTCATGCTCTGTGCTACAATCAACGGTAGGAATGAGAATCGAATTCTTCCGACAAAGACGCAATCTAATGAATAAACCTATAAGGATATGACGGGAGTCTACTTAACGGATTGCAGACTATTGAGTACTGGCGGGCATGTATGTTTGCTCTCTCGTTCATACATTGTATTACATGTCTCAAACAAATCTAACATTCACGACAGACTTTGGCCATCCTTCTGGCTCTACGCTTGGTTTGTACACTGCAATCGTTAATATTGGTGCTTTTAGTGCACTGTTCTTCTGTAAGTTTCTTTATCTCTCCTTTTATATAGTACGTGAGCTAACCTACTCTGTGTAACAGCCCCTTATATTGCCGATCAGTTTGGACGTCGCTACGCAACTGCCTTGGGCTGTGTCATACTTATAGTCGGTGTTGTTATTCAAGGTACGTCAAGTTTAGAGGTTATGATGCAATCCTAGGACAGTAAGTAGCTGAGTGACTATAGTGGTACCATCCGTCAGCGAAGGCATGTTCATTGGGGGTCGATTTCTTGTCGGATTCGGATCCAATATCTCCATTGGTGCCGGGCCACTTCTGATTATGGAGCTGGCGTATCCTCAACATCGTGGACGACTCACTGTTATGTATAACACATTGTGGTATGTCGGATCGATCATTGCGGCATGGACGGTGTTTGGGACAATTAAATACACCGGAGACGCCTCATGGCGTGTTCCCGTTGCCCTTCAAGCTCTCATGCCAACGCTGCAGTTGTTTGGGGTATTCACCCTGCCCGAGAGTCCTCGTTGGCTTTGCTCCAAAGGCAGGAATGAAGAGGCTTTGAACATCTTGATCAAGGTGGGTATGAGACCTGCCACACCGCTTGGCTCTCCTTGTCAAATTATTAATATCAAGACTACAATAGTACCACGCGAATGGCATCAGTAACGACCCTTTTATTCAAGCTGAATACGCAGAAATCCAAGACACTATTCATCTGGAGACTCAAGCGGCCGAGACTGGCTGGATGGTTTTCTTGCAAACCCCTGGCAACCGCAAGCGCCTGCTACTTATCGTCTTGACCTCATTCTTTTCTCAATGTTCAGGTATGGATGCTCAAAGAGTGTGTATCAAACATCAATACTGATTAACGCAGGGAACGGTCTCGTATCTTACTACCTCCACGATATTCTCAACTCTGTTGGAATCCAAAAACCTTATGACCAATCCTTATTTAACGGCGGCCTTCAAATTTGGTCTTTTCTTATGGCGATTGGCTTCTCGGTTTACTTCGTCGAGAGGTTAGGCCGTAGAATGCTCTTTCTTATTGCAGCTGTTGGTATGCTTATAGTGTTTAGTGTCTGGACAGGGTAAAGCCCTCTCAAGCTGACTCAATTTCACTGAAGCGACTAACACTCTTGCAGATGCTCCGCGGTATATGCCGATACAGGTAATACAGGTGCTGGACGGGCCGTTCTGGCCATGATATTTCTCTTCTATGGAGTTGCTGGCTTCGCATGGCCAGGTTTGACCGTTGCCTATTGCTCCGAGATCCTCCCGTACAGTATCCGCGCCAAAGGCCTAGCTATTTGTCTAGGTGTGACGGCTCTATCCGGTGTTCTGAATCAATATGTAAACCCCATCGGCCTTGCTCAACTGGCTTGGAAGTTCTACTTTGTGTACATAGTGATTTTGGTCATCGAGGTGGCTTGTATCTGGTTTCTGTTTGTTGAGACCAAAGGTCCTACGCTCGAAGAGATTGCTGTACTATTTGATGGCAAAGATGCAAAGGTCTCGAAGAAGCTGGCCGAGAGCGGAAAACAAGAGACTTTCAAGCAGAGGATCGAGGCTTAAGTATACAGCAGGATTTTCTCTAGGTTACTGGACTTGTATTTAAGACACTTATAACTCTTCTAGTCTTATAGTACATTTACTATTACTTTAGCTTAAATTGTGTTCGTTAACAAGATTGAAGAGGAGGTTTCGATGTCGATGAAAAGTCGGCACACGAGCTCGACGCTTCAAGACAAGGCAAAGGCTACGTCAATTTGCCGTCCAGAACACGAAGCTCAGAAAGCTCACATAGCTCTGGCACGTTGATGCACCGGTGTATGTAAGAATAGTAACCTTCTTCTAAGTATGTTGCTCTATGGTTGGCTCGAGAGTACTCGAACCCAAAGACCAGGTGCTTGTTGAGGTTAAGCGGTCAGCAAATGGCGAATCTACATCGTCGTCATTCAGATCGGATTGCGGGCTCGGGACTACTTCTGTAAAGGCAATGTTCTTACTTCGGATGCCCTTATGTACCTAGCCAACGCGATGGAAGTTCTCAATGGCTGTAGCTAACGCCTAAGTGAGATGGATCCGTTGCTCAAGAGGCTGCATCCAGCGCCAAACATGGGCGGAGGCCAGAATACCATTGCCGGCTCTTTACGGAGCCTGTCACGGAAGAAACCCGCGCATGGTAGGATATGGAACTGTTACCGCTTTAGGTGGCACAGTAAGCCCGTAATCTTACGAACTTGTTGTAGGGTTTGGAGTTGCGGTTGATCGCTGTCATCTTAGGATTTCCTGTACTTATAGGTCGCCATGATGGCAACTCGGCCGTCTACACTCCCCAGTTTGAAACGACTGGATAGCTTCTCTGTAGAGCTGATTCTTTTAAGCGATTCGAAGATCCTGTCATAGTTGATCTCACGACTATAGGTAGACGGATCTTGGCTCATGATGGCTTCGCGTAAATGAAGAGGAGCATCCACGTCTACAGCAGCCATGAGCCCAACACCTGGGGTCTGTTGTGTCGATCCCTGACTTCTGCTGCTACCAGTATATAGTAGTAGGGGTGTCTCAATAGCCGTGCTCAACGTTGAGACTCTATCATGAATCTCAACTAATAACTTTTGTATGACTATATCTTGGTCCTTTATGGGGGCGTCTTTTGCATATTTATCAGTGGTGGCCATGGCCGTGTTTAGATTACGGATTTCTCTAACGATCCCGTCTCTAGTAGGCTTCGATGATTGCTCAAGAATAGAGCCCCAAGGAAAGGCTCCATCTTTGGGAGCATCCTGTATGCGACGCGCATGACTAACTATTGCTTCGATACTGACGGCCGTAAGGTTTTTGGGAAGGGCTGTCTTGAGTAACGTTGCAATTTGCAGACCCATCACGTCATCTGAGAGCGATGCTCGAAAAACCAGGCAACCAGATAGATTTTTGATGAATCGTTCTGTGCCAGCTTGAGGCTGAAGAGGCTGGAGGAAGATTCTGGTTGGTGATTTCCCTACAAGAACATGAAGTACCGGGGTTTTTACTCGGAAGTAAATACTTGCTTGTGTGGTCATTAATAGATCCCTAGGCTTACCCATAATTTTTGAGTGTTCTCTTAATTCTGAAGCAAGGCTCTCTGATGGGATTCTATTACTGGAATCTTTCTCTAATAGCCTAATCAAGGCTCTTGTAAAGGACCTCTGGCTCGGAAAAGGCGTCTTAGCCCCCTTAGCCAAGCCGACGATTGATTCAAAATGGCTATCTCTATCTCTAGAGCCATACGTGATAAGAGAGGCATGGCAGTAGTTAAGGATTAGAAGTGCATCGCAAATAGCTGAGAAGAGCAACTGTTGGGTTATATGCTAAGAAACTGTTGTTCTACCCCGCTCAAAGGCTGCCCACTTAACCTAAATGGCTAGCATAGTAAATAGTCATAAGGGACTCTTGTTGGAAAATTTTATCTTCAATGAAGCCGGAAATCTTTCTGTTAAGCTTTACACGCGATGAACCACTGGTTGGGAAGAGGAAGAAGACGACGCTGGTGTAGTCTTGCTCGAATGGAATTGTGTCAGATCACCATGTGTGGGGCGGATACCCTAGACTAAGCTCAGGTAGCTAATAAGACTCCATTCACGTTTTGCTCGAATACAGCGCACAGATCTCGTATCTCGCCTTCCACATCCCGGAGGTCATGTTCCTCCCAGGCTGTGAGTAGTGCATGTACTTGAGCATAAGGAACATGTAGATTCGACCCGGTGTAGGTTTAAAGGAATGCATGATGCTGTGGTCAGCTAGTGCATTTGATGGAATTCCATTAGAATAAATACTGCAACACAAGGGCGGCTAAATTGTTTGCAAATAAGAAACCTTCAAGTAGACTGCACGCTTGATGTTGACCAGACACTTGCTAGATCATTGACCTTGTTTATTTGTCTGTTTCGTGCTTCCTGTCGCACGGCCAATGATGAGGCGCGTGACAGCAACGAAATAGGGCGGCTCGCCAGTCAAAGCAAAGAGCTCCTTGTTAACCTCAAAGCTGGGTCCTGCACCCAGGCAGCTATAGAAGTTGAGTAATTCGGGCGGAACGTAGGGTAGTGTATTGTGTACTATTATTACAATGTCTCGTAAGATATTATCTATCTCAGAGTCTGCAGTCAAGAAAGGCGCTGGCGTCCACGCGAGAGCTACATTTGATGTGTCAGCGAAGCGAGAATCCCAGATGATAAAGTTATAGGAGGCCAAAAGAGGCTTCAGCCCCTAGCGCACAAAGGTAAAGAACACCAGGTAACACATATAGTTAATATACTCATTTCCCTTACTATTACTTAGCATCTTGCTTTTGGCCAAAAGGTTAGATATTCTAGTGACTGAGAGAGTCATAGACTTACTACTGTTCTTTGACTGCATCCCCCAGCAGGTTTTCGACGGTTGAAACCGGCAGATAAGCCATGCGTCAACCCACACGGCACTGTAAGTCTACCGGCATGCCATGTCAGAAGAAGGATCAGTCTACGAAGAATAATTAGGGACCGCAAGCAGACGACCGCGAGGAGGGAGCTATGATTTCGCGGACCATTCGAGCGTTAATTCGTATCAAGAGGTAGTCAATTAAAATGTATCTTGGCTCAATTCAACCATATAGTAGACAGATGCCGTCAATACATGAAGTTATATCCACAAGAAAATAAGTATTATTACAAGCATCGTCTGATTGTTTCTTGTTGTGAAACCCGAGCTGATGTATAACTAGCTTACAGGAGGTAGAACAAGCTAAGAGCATTAGGTCCACCACAGGTAGCGGTGGAGTCTCCAGCACAGGCCTTGTTGCAAGTGGAGGTGGCAATAGGGGCACCAGAGTTGTCGATAGTGTTACCGCAGAAGCACTGGTTGCCAAATTCAGTACCGGCATACCTATAACCAGCAGCAGCACAAGCATCCTGGCACTTCTTGTTGGTGTTGCCAGCGATGTTGAGGGAGGTAGCGAGAGTACGTGAAAGAGTGGCATCAGAGTAGCAGCCAAGGTTCAGCCAAGTGGGCACAGTAGCAAAGAGCTCAATGGCATTGCTTCCACCGCAAGTCAGAGTGCTGTCACCAGGGCAAACAATGGTGCAGTCCTGGGACTGGACAAGGTTCTGCTGAGGAGCAGATCCACACCAGCACTGGCTACCGAACTCAAGACCAGCGTAGGCAAAGCCACCGTCGGCACAAGCAGCCTTGCACTTGGTGGGGGTGTTTCCGGCGTGGCTGATCAAAGTGGGCAGAATACGAGCCGAGGTACTGTCAGCGAAGCATCCGAGATCCTTAAAGTCAGGACCTGGCTGGACCCCACAGGATCCAAAGCCAGTCTGGCAGCCTGTACCGCAGTGAAGATCGGACTTTCCACAGTAACCGAACTGGGAGCAGCAGCTCCCGAAGCCGGTGCCTGCACAGCTGGCAGATCCGTTGAAGGCACCACAGATACCATCAGTGGAGGCAACCACAGCACGAGCCCGAAGAATGTCGGAATCCTGGGGTGCAGTGTTAGCGTGAGGTTACGGGGTGACGAGTGATGGGCAGCGTACCAAGGACTGGGCCGGAATGGCACCGGCGGCTACAGCAGCGCAGAAGAGAACGAGTGTACTGGCGAACATTATTGCTAAGTTGGCGTGATTATGCATGTATGGATAGAAGAGGAGGGTGGTTGGGCTGGAGATAAAGACCGATGAGGTATTTCTGATGATGATCCTTATCTCTGCATAGGGCATATACTACACTTTATAGACACCATAGATCTCAGCTTCAACGTTCTAGATTGAATAAAGATTAAGCTGAACATTATTTAATTCCAATATACGCGGGAGGCGTCAATGGTTTACGGGGGCATTCCAAGGCTTTGCTGCTGCGCAAGCCATTTGTGCCGAAAAGAGACAAATACACTTGAATGGGGCTGGCGCTGTCCAGTTTGCACTCGACAACCCTGGAAAGCTGAGCATAAGCTGACTACAGACTGGGGTGGGAAGTCTCAATAGTTTATGGCGCCTGCCAATAGCTTTACGTAGCATCCATAACCAAGAAGGGCATGACGGTCATGACCTCTATGAAGCTGCATGTCCTTGGTGGTCTAGGCCCTGCAGCACTGGAAGGTGACTCACTTGGGTATGAAATAAGATTCAGGTTCGGTTGAGGATCAGAATTAGCCCCTAAAAGCTGCTGATAGCTTCAGAAGCTTTACCGTATGTGAAAGGGCCAGAACGCGTTGGGGACTTAGGGCCAGTGATTTACCGCTTCTACCTACTGGGCTAGAAGCTGGAAATCCCGCTTGAGCCATGTTTGATTGATTGTGGCTTGCTGAGAAACGACGCTTGCTTGTTTTAATTGCTAAGCTGTAATAAATGGGCTGAGTTGACTGTTGGCAAAGCGTCGAATGACGGGTACTCGGCTAGTAGTGCAGTAGTGCTCCGGTGTTATCATGTCTGTTCAGCTGCCAAGGCTCCACAAGGCTTACTGGCGTACAAACTACTTGGTTTATTTGTGTATAGCTGTATACTTATGTGATAGCCTGTATAGCCAACAGACAGGAGTTATTGGAAACCAAATCGTGGCCTTGTTGTTCGTAGTTAAAAATGACAGATATTCATTTGCAGAAATATTGTTTGCCGATGCCAAGCTAAGCCTCGTTGATATTAGAGCCCGATAGTGTAGCAATGAAGCTTCTGGTTTAGGATGCCTTATACAGAGGTAGTACAGGCAATATTAGAATGTGGTTAGTATATAATACAGTCTCAGGCTGAGGCTTTCGGTAGCCTGTTGATAACGACAGGCAGATAATTGCAGGGAGTATAGCTGGCTTGTGCAGCTGCCTTAACAGTTAGAGCAGGGGCAAGCATACTAAATGGATAACAGGAGCGTGTACAGGAGTTAAAGCAAAAAGTAATAGTTATAATAATTTAAACATAGGGGCATTTAAAGAAATTACTAATAATATATATAAATTAATATAATAACTTAATTCTATAGAAACTTAAAATTTAGAAATCCTTTACTTACATTTATTTTCCTTTCCTTTTAAAAATAAGATGTATCTTTATACTATTAAGCTTCTCTTTATCCACAAGTACCGTGCTTGATAAGCACTTTGTCTTAGCTAAATTAGTGCCAAGTAACCCAACGGCTCTTAGTTTCGGCCATTCGGGACAATTATTCAAGATAAGCCGCTAGAACAAACGTCCAAGCGAGGCCCCTACTCTAGAAGGAAGTGTTAAAAGCTAAAAATCAATAGTCTGCTATTGCTTTGACAGAACAAAATGAGCGCCAACAGAACGTCACATCACATCTTCAAGATGACCCTGTTACTTAATGACTCATGAGTGTTTTTTGGCCTTTTGATTCAGTCAACATACAGTATGATAACGAGGGACAATTACTCCACATGGCACGACTTGTTTCTGGGTCGTGGAGTGCCTGCACGGAGCAAGATAACTGTTCATTCTCACACTGCCTGTTCATAGAGGAGTAAATCTTAAGTCGAATGTAATTACAAATTAAATCCTATCTATAGCAAAATTATCTGAAAGACCCAATTCCAAAGTGTTCCATCTAAGGCCTCTACCTCTCTACCTGCTCACTAAGTGTGTTATAAACCCAATCCATCTAAAGCACCTGACTCTTAATGTTGGTACGGGTGAGGAATAAAACTAATTCTTAATTGGACAAGCTCCTTCTTGCCACATTTTGACCGATCGGACAATCATGCCACGGTCTTTCTGATCGCCCCAGCTCGGCAGCCAGGTATCCTTAGCGTCCCAAAAGTCACGCATTGGCGCTGAGCTCTCGTCTGACCACGGCTTCTGGCCCAGCTTGTCACTGCAGTAAACTTTAGCACTCTGTAGAGCTGCAAGGTTAGGGGAAGCACACTTACGGGAACCAGCCATTAGTGCCTCCAACGGCGACGTTAAGAATAAGGTAAAATGGCTGATCAAACGGAGTGTTTTTGCGTCCAGTCCAACTCCAAGTGTCTCGGTGGACAGTCTTGTTAACTGTGATACCAGCAAACTTGCCATAGTCCCACATATTCTTGTTCTTAGTGAAGTCAAAGAATACAATTTGCTGCAAGATTTGAGATGCCGTCAGTAAGCCAGCACAGATGAGCTTCGGGAATGGGGCGATGCACTTACGCGGAGTCTTCCGTCCAGCCAAGTGAAGAGGTACTTCTCACTCCATTCGAGACCGAATGTATGGAATTTATCTGAATACTTAGTACGCTTGGAGCCCCACTCGCCCTTGCTAAGTCGGAAGGCATCTGTGTCATATAATGTTCCCCAGTGCATGGCGGAGCTCACGATGTTGTTTCCCAAGGGATATGTCTCAGCATCGTTACCACGAGACTCCATGATATCAATCTCACCGCTGCGAGGCCACTCTCCATAGACGTTGTCTTGGGGCATCATCCAGATAGCCGGCCACATCCAGTCGCCAGAAGGGAGCTTTGCTTCAACCTCGATGCGGCCATATTTAATGGTCTTCTTGCCCGAGGTTGTAAGGCGCGCAGAACGCACTGGATTGATCATGGCACGGCTGGTAGCATTACTACGCGCCCAACAAGGATTGTTGTAGGTGAGGTTGGAGAGACGTTGATCGATGGATGTGCAAGTCCCGTCGCGTGTAAGGTTGACGACAAACTTGTCCAGCATCTGGTTCTCGGTAATCTTGGTGGTCTCAAGGGTCAGGGTCGGGACAATGTGAAGGCCTTTCTCGTCGACGTAGGCATTGGAGTCGTCGGTGGTAGTCCAGTCGAAGGATCCAGTACTATGGATGATGGTTAGCGATGGCATTACAGTGATGGGGCAATACAACACACCCAAATCCATTCATTTGAACTTCGTGACTCCAGACGTCTGTGTCCAGCTTCTGGAACTGGTCGTCCATGATGAGGCAGTACTCATTGTGAGGGATGACTCGAACGGTGTTCCAGGCGATAAATGCAGAGAGGCCTGTGGTGTGTTAGTGACTGGAGTTGGTATGATGCGACGGTGACCGTACACAGAGCAATAGCAACGCCTGAATAGAAGATGATGCTGTCCCAATTGACCTCTCGCTTCCAATCTTTTAGCCATGGCTTCTCGTACCTAGGCAAGTTAGCAGAACACTCCTAGGCTCAATTATGCGTTTGACATACTCTCCGATAAGACGAGAACTCTTAAAGCGCCGGTTAACTCTCTCTGTTATTGTTGTCAGTACTGACTATTGATTGCCATCGACTGGTAATGATCACCGACCTTCATCAAGTGTTGAAGCGGATGACCGCCCTCGAGCATGATACAATGAGACTTGACTTCTAAAAGCAGGATTTGGGGTAGAGGCACCCGAGGCAGCGGGTTCTGCAGGCCCAGTGGGGGCGGCGAGCGTTGGCTCCCCAGGCTGCGTTTGAACAGGTGCCGACATAGTATAGCACTTGGGGATGATGGCTCAGGGGCTTAGGGCAAGGTGCGGGAATTTTAGGAGGGTCGGTCTCATGAATAAATGTAATAAGATTGTTCAAGTTATACGTCTCAACAGTATTTCACCATCGCCTACCGCGAGTGACCCCAGTAGTCAGCCTCAGCCTCGGTTTCAATATTTTGTCTAGGTCTGTCGGGATCTCATCGAGACTTCTCAACAAGGTTCATGCTTCCAGGCTCCAGCAAAGTGGTAACATTGGATTGTCGTAAAATATTGCCTAAGAGCCGAACCTTATCGTCAGTTGTGCCTCGAGATTGTTCCAGCCGGAAACACGCTACTATCGTACAAAACGGTGAGTACTAGACGACTCCAGAGGATCAGCCAGCCACGTTGTTTTGAACTATTGAACCATGTTCTTAGCGGTCCGAATGCTGCTAGGTCCGAGCCAAAGTGCAAGACAGGGCTTAGACTCAGCCGTCTGTCACATCACCGGGACCTTCTAGCATTCAGCCCTCTACGGAGTGAGGAGATTGAGGTTAAACTTTCCATAGTGAGTGCCCCTGCATCGCTACCAGAGATTGAACAGGCCTAGATTGGAGCTGATAAGGCTGATATCGAGGCCCAAATTGGACGTGACCGCCCAGTTCAACCTGATAATGAAACATCCTCTATCTATCTATCCAAAAAAAGAGCACATTAAACTCTTTTCGGTTAATGGTCAGGGCGCTTTTCGGTTATCTCGGTCAATAAGGGTGACGATATGAGCAGCTATAATCTGTCAAGGACTACCACGCATCAGACAGGGATCAACATTGCGAACAATTTCAATCCAGGCCCCTAGTCCTCTTAGAATATTCCCTCTTAAAAGCGCCACAAAACGTTCAAATTCGCAGGCACGGAAAGTTTTGCGATATAACCAGGGGTCGTAGCAAATGGTGTATTATTATGCTTTATCTCAAGCCACCATCGTTGTCAATACGTTAGCCAAAGCCACTAACACCTGTCAAAACGAATTTCCTTATCTCCGCTCAGACACGGCACGGCGCGTACGTTATCAAGTCCCACAAAAGACGTCAAGGGTCTAGCTTATCATTGCAACGAGCGTCACTCGAGCCATTGGTGGCGTTCAATATCTCAGTAAGTAGCAAACGACTCAACGGTGGATCCTGTCGTTAAGGCTCAATGACACTTAATAGATGAGATTGTCTCATTATATCTCCGTGAAGTATCAGATAAGCGTGAAAACAAACTTACTACGCAATTACAGTAGCACTGTAGATCATTTCACAAGGCCCGACTTTGACCAAGTGATTAATTTACGGCATGGCGGACATATAAAAATACATGATTATTTTTCGGACTAACATTATTAACCAAGCCCCGAGTTACAACCTGGAACGTAGTATGTTAACAACCTCTACGCTGAGGCGATATGAAATTAGTAAAACCCATAGAGCACTGTCTCCTTGGTATGTCTGTTTATTCGTAAGAATAACAATTCATGCAGATGTTGTCTCGACCAGGAATCTTGTAACCGAATGGACTGGCCTCGCTCGTCCCCTGGACACTACCCCTGTTGCTTGATTGTTGTACATTGCGTCTGCATCAACAGTGGCCATTGTGCTTCTCTCTAATAGTAGCCTGTGATAAGGTCCCAGTCCGTTGCCGTCACCTGCATCTAATAGGATCCAGGCAAGGCTGACTTTGACTCGAATCACTAGATTAGTCGCCATCTCGGGCCTTGATAATGTAATCTGTGATGATAACGACGTTGCACGGTCTATTGAGCGGCCGCTTAGCGATGAGGCCTCAACTGCCGCTGTACTCAACAAGTCTCCGAGAAAGTGAAAGGATGTTAGTCCTCAAGTTCACCTGCAATTATTCGCTTGTTCGAGACTTCAATAGCCTACGGTGATGATCGTATTCTTAGATACAATCACAACAGACATGGATCCCGTCCAAGCTGAAAATCCTCCGTCGATGGCGAGATTGACTCGATGCCCCTATATAACCCATATTTGAATCTCCGTCACCAACATTCCCCTGTCATTGACAAGCGAATCCCTTTCTTATCTTGCTTAACTGATCATGGGCTGGCCTCTTTCTTCCAAGTTTCGTGAGGGCAGTACCGTCCGAGACAACATGTTTGACCAGACGACGCTGGCTGCTCTTCAGTCTGGCTCAGGGCCCACTTCGAGCACTGTAACCCCTGACCGGACGGGCAGCACAACCCCTTACAGTGTCTCATCTCCTCCCAGAGGCAGACGCACTACGTCGGATCTCAAGCGGAATACCACTAGATCACGGCCTGCTTCTATTGCTCCTTCACGTTACTCCCTTATGGGAGACTGTGATATCGCAGATCCTTCTATGGTATGCTCGACTGTTTCAAGTCACATTGACTGGTACTGACCACGGCAGGTCGCCAAGTATGCTTCTCGACGTGCAACACTTCTTGGCTGGTTCGATGAACCTGTAGAAAGAACTGTCGCCAACGGTGTCTCACTTACTGGCGTCGCCATCAAATCGGAGGAAGGCTATGTCTTCCAGCCCGCAGATGTTGATCCAGATCTTCAAGGCGCCGTCTCAAAGCTTGCTGTTGAAGCATGTATGTCCATCTCATCTGAGACACTGTCCAACATCATCAAGTCCATCCCCCCAACCCAAAGATCCCTTGTCTCAGATGCAACTGGAGCCCGCATCCCCATCGTCCCCAATTTGGCGGGTGTCACTGCCGAACTGTCTCACTACTCACGTGCATGCATCGCCCATGAGGAACGGATTGTTCTCGTTTGGTCTCAGGATCCCAAGGCTATCATCAATGTTGCCGATCATGTCCAACAGGAACTTTTTGACATCGTGAGTACCTATTTCTTATTCTTTTTCCATACAAATGACCCATACTAAACCACGATGCGCAGACACGAACCCCTCCTGACGACCGTCTTGATAAAGAAATTCCCACTCGATCGACCTCGACCCAGCGCAGCTCCAGCGTTGCACCAACACCTTCCTACGTTCGCGGTGGTCTCGATGAGAAAAATGAGATCTTCCAACGTGCCGTTGCCCTCGAGGAGAATGAAGACGATGAGGACGACGTCGAGAGAGCTGCTACTCCTCGGCCCAAGCTCAAGATGCATGCCTTCAAGGTCACTGTTGCTATTATGCTTGTTGTCGTTACTCAGTCACTAGGTGTCACTAAGGTATGAGCAAGAATGCCCTCACTCTCTATTACTCTGTTGACACTAAACAGCTCCTGAACGAATACTACTGGGACGGAGACATGACTCGCTTTGCCCTCGTCTCCACGATCCCTCCTCTGACTCTCTTTTCCCTCTTCTTTTTCCTTGTTCTCGTCACCAGTCTGTTCCAGCTCTTCCTTCCCGTTAGTGTTTGTCTGAAGAACTCTCGCTTCCATTCTGCTACCAAGCCCAACCCCAAGCGTCATCGCGACTATGAGCTGCCTCACATCACCGTTCAGATGCCTGTTTACAAGGAGGGTCTGAAGGGTGTCATTGTGCCCACGATGATCAGTGTCATGGCTGCCATTGAGTACTACGAACAGAAGGGTGGCACGGCCTCTGTCTTCATTAATGATGATGGTATGCAGCTCATCCAGGATGATCTTGCCCAAGCTCGCAAGGCTTATTATCGTGAGAACGGTATTGGTTATACTGCCCGTTTGCCCAATGCCAAGTCACCCAAGAAGGGCTCATGGTTCCGCCGTAGCAAGGACTCAAGCACTGAGAACGTTGAGAAGCCCGAATCCGAGATGACTCCTCAAGAGCTCTCCAACAAGATTGGCTTCCAACGTCGCGGCAAGTTCAAGAAGGCCAGTAACATGAACTACGGCCTTGCGTTCTCCAACCGCGTCGAGGATGAGATGGCTCGTTTGACTCAGCTTGAATGTGACCAGCGTGGATACACTGAAGCTGATCTGACTGTTGACGATGATAACCTCCTTTAAGACCGTGCCTTGGCCAACATGCTTGCCGAGGATAATGGTAGCACTTGTAAGTGGCATCGCCCTTTTCCCCCATGACATCCGACTAACTTTTGCAGGGGCTGAGGGCAACATTCGTATCGGCGAATTGATCTTGCTCATTGACTGCGATACACGTGTCCCTGTCGACTGCCTCTACTACGGTGCCTTGGAGATGCATGAGAGTCCCGAGGTTGCCATTCTTCAGCATGGATCCGGCGTCATGCAGGTTGTTCACAACACTTTCGAGAACGGCAGTAAGTTCCATTTGATAAATCTGGTCTCCATCCGCTAACGCTTATAGTCACCTACTTCACCAACGTCGTATACACTGCTATCAAGTATGGTGTTGGTTCTGGCGATGTCTCTCCCTTTGTTGGTTACAATGCCTTTCTCCGTTGGAAGGCCCTTCAAGACATTGCCTTCACCGATCCAACAGACAATGACCAAGTCAAATGGTGGTCAGATTCTTATGTATCTGAAGACTTTAATATCAGTCTCCGTATCCAGATAAAGGGTATAATTATTTATCTTATAACTTATTATAATAGCAGCTTTAAGGAAGGTATCTCTTTTACGCTTTATAATAAGTTAACTTACTAGAAAAAATACACTTATAGCTATAATAAGCTTATTTTCTATCCTTTTTATTAATAGTTCTATAAAAGGCTTATTATAAGGTTATATCTTTACTTCCTTTAAAGTAATATCTTTACTTCCTTTAAAGTAATATCTTTATTATAAGTAAGGTTACTATTACTATATATATCTTTACCTATATATAAAGCTATAGCTTTGTTCTCTTATATATATATATTAATATTATTAAACTATGCCAATTCTTATGTATCTAAAGACTTTAATATCAGTCTTTATATCCAGATAAAGGGTATAATTATTTATTTTATAACTTATTATAATAGTAGCTTTAAAAAGGGTATCTTTTTTATACTTTATAATAAGTTAACTTACTAAAAAAATATACTTATAGCTATAATAAGCTTATTTTTTATCCTTTTTATTAATAGTTCTATAAAGGGCTTATTATAAGGCTCTATTTTTACTTTCTTTAAAGTAATATTTTTATTATAAGTAAGGTTACTATTACTGTATATATCTTTACCTGTACGTAAAGCTATAGCCTTATTCTCTTACATACACATACTGACATCATTAGACTACGCCATTGCCTCTGGTCTCTTCCTGACGACTGCCAATTATATCATCATTGGACTCTTCCCAGACAAGCTTGACCACTTGTATATGCCTTCATGGGGTATCTGGCTGTCCCTTGTCGTGGTCTTCAATGGTCTAGGTTCTGTCGCTTTCACAATGGTTCGCCATCAGCTAAAGGAAGAGGTTTTTTGGAAAGCTTTACTTGAAGCTATAAAATGGCTGCCATTCCTGATCATTTACTTTGGTGGTATCAGCTTGAACTGTGCCAAAGCCTTGATCTGTCATGCATGCAGCATTAACATTGAGTGGGCTTCAACCGCTAAGGAACCTAGACCGAGTGGTTTCTTTATCGGACTTGATAAGATGATTGCAAGCTTTAAGTACACCTGGATCATCTGTGTCCTCATTGCAGCTATGATGATCTACTTTGCTGTCGGCGCACCTTGGGGATACACCATCACTCCTGGCCCGCACTCAACTGCTATGGTAGCTATAATTCCGCTTGCTATCCAGATCTGCAGTGCCTTTTTCTTGCCCCTTACTCTTGGGTTAAACTAGGGGAATAATACAAGTCTTATTAGAATGGTATATAGAATGAGGTATTAGGTAAATATTGGAATTGGAATTTATATAGTACAGTTATAATAGAGAAGGACTTAGTTGTATGTAAATTCTTATTTATTTTTATATCTTCTGGGTTCAGGTTAGCAGAGCAAATATGAGCTCGTCCAGCTAGTTTGTTAAATGCCTGCAGATCAATATCCTAAGCTGAATCTTGAAGGAATAAAAAGTTTGAAGTAGTTATATTCCAAGCTTTATATCGTCCCAGATTGCTTCCAACTCCATGACAACGCCATTGTACACAGTCTGTCGAAAGTCATCCTCTTCGAGGCCCTTGGAATCTGTGCATCCTATACAACGTTCAACCACCGCCTTATACGCCGGGCTGATCAATGCTACTCTCTGCTCCAGCATCCGATTCGCAATAGTTAAGTCCTGAATCAGACCGTCATAATCCTCATCAAGGCTTTCCTCGTCTGGCACTCGCTGCTGTTTAAGTGAAGAACCGAGAATAATCTCCAGTAACAGCATGCCCAGTGCAAATAGTGTTGGGTTGCTCGATAAAGAGTAGCCCCTGCTGTCCGTCGTCTCGTCAAGGCGCTTAAATGAAGACTCGGGTAGGCTCCTTTGTAGGAAAGGATGTTCGTACGACAGTGTGTTCCCGCGTCTAAAGAAGTGTATATTCTCTCGTGTCAGAGCCTCAGGAAGCCAGGGTGTTTTGCTGAGTTGGAGCACGCTGGAGGCGATGACGAGTGCCAATCTGACCCTCTCCGCCAACGATATTAATGGCCGAAGGCCTTGCTTGCCCTCAAGGACATCTTCGAGAGTCACTATTGACCAACCATCGCTATTAATTGCCGTTCCTAGTGGATATACTTGGAAGTGACGGTGGCTGCATTCCTTGTCAATCATGTGGCCGTAGCAGGCAGGTCTCTTCTTGTGAGCATTCTTCAGAGCCAGGCAAAGATCCAGAGGCCTTATTGTTGGCATGACGCTGCTTTCTTCAGGACACTTGATGAATGCCACGTCAGTAGCAGGCCGAGTCAGGAGAGCCATGGCCTTCTTGACATTGGGTTTGGAGTCCGTAGCAGGGTCTGTGAAAGTCAAGCGAGATAGTGCCCGATCAATGCCAAAGGTGACCCGCTTCGCACTCTTCGTCTTTGTGGCCACAGCGCAAGGAGCGGACCGCCCAGTCATTGGTATGGACATAGCCTTGATATTTACTTCATCCCAGAACACCTTGCTCGCCGGGCCTTTGGCGACTTCAAAAGAAATAGCCAGTCTGAACTGAGCATCCTGAACGATCTTCTCGTTGTCGATATCATGTCCAACCTCAATAAACTGCGTCGCCAACTCGAGACTGACATCATGAGAGTCTGTACACAGAATGCTAGAGCACAGAGCTCGATAGAAGCTAGCGGAGAGGTCCCGTAAGACCTTGAACACCTTACATCGAGACTGCTTCCGGCGTCTAGGCTCAAGGCCGACACTCTGCTGAGTGAGCCCCTCAAGACTCGTGATGCCTTTGGAGATGGTGTCAAGAGCTTCTTGGTAGTCCTTTCGGTTCAAACGGTAAAGTAGCTTCTTGAAATCGCGGGTGACGCGTTTACGTTCAATCCACTGGACCTGTATGATGTCAGTTTAGTAGTAGCTCATTCGAGGAACGGGTTTTCTTACTGTCCCATCAGCTGATACGTCAATTCTCAGCCTCATCATCACAGTCTGTAGGGCCTCTTCGACTTCCTTGACCGTATCTTCAAACGGGCTGTATGAGTCCCATAACCTCCGACGAATTCTGTCGTTGGTCTCCTTAGCCTGCCAGAGAGGTCCAAATGGATCTTGCAGCATCGGCTCAATATCTCGCTGCGATACAACATCGCTGATGAGTTGCTCACAGACGTTGAACAATCTCACTCGCTCAGTGGATAATTGTCGGTTAAGGCTTCTCAACTCCGCCGGAGCCTTGCCCCAGTCGCGCAGGAAGTTGCTATAGGCCTCTAAGGCTGTGACAACGAGAGGAAGCGTCCCCAGGACTATACCTGCAACCTCAAAACCAGACATTATCCGTTTTTCATTTCTGTGATTTTCGAGGGTTGTTGATTGAGAAAGCGGAGTCAAGAGCCCCATGAGCGGTTATTGAAATTGAGGCTGACGGAGCGGCCATCTTACGACCTGCATGTGCTCAGCCCAATGATCGACCAGCTTTCAAGTGACCCCGCACGCAACTGAGAATGGCAATGTATGCAAGCCTGATCAGATCTCAACTGAACTTGCTGGTGTTGACCTCATGTCGAGTCTTTGCCACGCATTCAAAGGCTGGTCGCAACATAGCGCAACAGCACTTACTCAGGAACAGTCGGCCTTAAGCAAACATATCTTTCGGGCGCCTGGCCCGGCTTATGGCCCTTCGTCGCCATGGACAGCAACCAGGAGCGAATGCCGATTGCGCACAACGTCCGAAGCGTCCTCAAGCTTTTCCGGACCGTTGCAACATCATTCGATCATGAAATCGATTCTCGTGTTGATCATGTCGAGCCTAACGCTATCCGCGAGCTTCTACTAAACTTGGATAATGAGACTATCCGCTTCAAGATGTGGGCTGGAAACTTAGCAGCCCATCAGAGTGGCCCGGCATCTCTCGATCACCGTTTGAGGGAGGCACCTCACATACAAGAGCAGGTCCTCTATCTTCTGCGCGACATATTAGAGTCCCTGGAAGATGCTAGAGCCCTCATCCTACACAAGGGCACGTCCAAGGGTAATGGAGGCGTAGAAAACAAGCCGGAGTCTCCTCCCGAGGGTTCAGATCCAGACAGCGAAGACAGCTTCACCGACTCAGAGTTGAGTGATGATGATGATACTGCCTCACCAAAACTAGGACTATCAACGCTTCTCACCGATATCGCCGAGGCCACCGACTGCCTTCTACGCCTTTCTGTCGCTATCGCGAACCCAGCACCACATGAGAGATTCCGAAAGCTTGGCGCCGGCAATAACGAGGATATATCCTTCTACAAAGCACACGACGTCCGCTACGTTCATGATAAGTTCCCAAATATCAGCCAGGACCTGCCCGACGTCCTGGGCAAGTTTATCACCCGCCGGCGCCAATTTTTCAAGTATCGAGAAGCACACCACGCTAAACTGGCGGCAGGCCTGGATCAAGAGACTCATAAGGATACAGGTCGAACTGAGATTGTGCCGAATACCGTGGCATCTTCGCTTCCAGAGCACTTCAAGGGATCTGGGGTGATTGATGAGGACAATCGATCCGATATGGCCATGTCTGAGACTTCTTATGCTACCTCAGCTGGCTATTTGATGCTAGAGGATGGAGAGATGAAGCCTGCTCCTCCACTAAAGGTCCCCCAACGACCACCTGAGGCGGACAAGGGGATCTTTGAATGTCCATTCTGTTATAGGATGATATCAGCCAGTACTCGAGGAGCATGGAAGTAAGTACCACTTTGTCACTTGTCTACTTGTAACTAAGACTTCCGACAGACGTCACGTCTTTGGAGACCTCCGACCGTACACTTGCCTTTTCTCAAGGTGTGCTGAATCAAATACCGACTTTGATCGACGACATCGATGGCAACTTCACGTCTTCCAGTATCACTGGCGCATATGGTCTTGTCCTTTCAAGTGCGGAAGCACGGTCCCGTCTGCAGCTGAACTCGGTGATCACATTCGCCATCAACACCTACCAAACGCGAGCGACGAACACCTCAAAACCGTCGTAGCTCGCGGAGAGGGATCTATCTCCAAGAATGTCACTCAAGAATGCCCTCTTTGTAGACGAGCTATTTCGGGCTTGAAGTCATATATCAAGCATGTTGGGCGGCATCTCGAGCAGCTGGCCCTGCATGCACTTCCTAAGAATGGAGATGAGGAGCTGGAGGATGATGTCGAGAGTGGCGAGCAGAACGACGAAGCATCTGAGCTGGACGGTATTGCGGTCGACGACAACAGTGAGACTTCTTCCAAATACCATGAGGAGCCAGACACAGACGAGGCGAATAAACAAGCGGAACGAAGCGATCCTAATACTAGGATGGTGGGGCATGATGGTGGAAACGACTTCAATGTTGGCGAGGTGCCAGATGGTCATACTTCCATCTCACCAGCCGTCTCTACTATCTCTTCTAGTCAGCCTACAATTGAGCTAACCGAGGTTCGAAAACTTGTACCAGAAGAGGATTTCACCATTTCCGGCCTGACACAAGAGAAGAAGGACATGATAAAGAAAGGCCTCGATATTATCAGGAAGGCCACCCAGGTGGAAAACAAAGCAGAGCCTGGGCAGTCCGTGAAGAACGTTGAGCAGGCCTCGATTGCATCCAGGGAGCAAGAGCAACTTCCCAGTGATCCCTCGGATGAAGTCGGGCCACCTGCGCAGGAAGGTCGGCCGGTCTATACTCGCTTTGCTCGCAAGCATCTATCTCTCGAGACATTGCGGGAGTTCAATATTAACTTCGACTTCGATGCTGACCCTGAATACGTCTTAGTCAAGAGGTGGGTGCCCGAAGCGGAACAAGACCGGATGTGGATGCACACTAAAATCATCCGCGAGAAACGGGCTAAGACTCTACTGGAGGAGACACCAGATCAGAGGGGTGAGCCTCAGTATGAGTGGCTGCGCAAGAAAGGCGGGCGGCGGGTCGACTCACCACCACCTTTCCTTAAACATAAAGATAGGCCTCTCCAATGTGGCTATGATGGATGCGAGCGTATATTTGCCAGCCAATACGACCTCCAGCGCCATTTCAAACACTTTCACGACGACGATAACACCACTTATAAATATGTGAGTGGAGATCCTATAGGTCACTATCTGAGATACAAAGCTAATAACACTCTAGGACTCGCAATCCTCGGAGCGGAATACATCGTCTCATCTTCGTTCTCCTTCTTATGAAGACAACCTGCGTATCCTGCTCAGAGCTACCAATCGCGAAAGTGGTACTGCTCCATCTCCTCCGCCGCCACTCTTCCAAATACCAACGATTGAGCGAAACGTTGTTACACACAACCGAGATATCGACCACGGTAAGTCCTGGTTGTCTACCTTTTACCATTTGCTAACCCTAGCAGTAACTCCAAGCAACCCGCCTGCGAAGGAGACGGTTCCCGAACCCATTACTTTTTACTGGAAATGTGTAAGTAACAATCTGATTCTATTTAAAGTTACTGTGGTTAACTGTATCATCTTGTTATTAGTGTCGCTGCTTGCAGACTTATGATTGGGCAATACATATTGGTTGTACTAACTGCCACCATGTTCGATGTAATACTTGTACAATTTATACGAATTAGTATAAATAAATATGAACTATAGCCAGTATTCAATATTACAATGATTGAGGTGATAGGCAGACCTACCAATAATTTGACAGCTCAGGACGTATGTAAGCTTCGTGATGTGAGCATCCGCGATGCGGTCAATCAACTCAAAATAACAGTATTATTCGGGCAGTATAGCAGCTACCTAAGACAATTGCCCAGGTTAAGCTTTTTAGCCTATGCATCTGATGATAACCACGTCTGACGCAGATAGCTCAGGACGATGAGCAATAAGAATGGGTTTTATCGCCAAAGCAAAGGCAGATATGGAGGCCAAGCCAAAGGTGTATCGGGAGCGGCCAGAGGATGATTGAGGAGGTTGCCATTACTACCATGCTTAAGAAGGAGAAGGTAAAAGCCTTAGAAATTCTAAAAAGATAAAAAGAAAGGGGGAAAAGTTATTTTAGGAAGGGGGCTCTCAACCGCAAATATAGCATATCTATAGGAATTTGTTTGGACAGCTAATGGGGTGGATCTATTGCAGTTATGGGTTGTGACAGAAGGCTTACAATCGCATATACAATGATCAGAATGCTGAATGCGATTCCTTCTATTATGGTGGAGTGACGCTCTCCTGTTAAAATCTCATCAAAAGTCTCGTATATTAACGATTAGCATTGTTCTTACCGCTGCCTTTTCAGGCAAACCAACCATGGCCAACTCAGAGGGAGACGCGATTATCAACCCTGCCACGGAGTTATGTATACAAATTCGGATTTAACGGCGATTGTCCTGTAGCCCTGGCGGTTCATGCATGAGCACAAACTCAATTTCGGGCCCTTGTCTCAGCCGAGAGCTCGACGCTGACCTCGTTGCCAATGAGCTATACTGAGCACAGAGATACGCATGAACATTAGCCCAGAATCACAACGGTAGCGAGGTTTCGGGATCAGAGTGGCACCCATGATCCGTAAAGTGCATTGAATACCCGTTGGTACCTGTTGAACAAGATTTGTCATCAGTTACATGGCTTGCTAACAGACTACTGCCCCCTACCACACTAGCACAAGCCCGGAACTGGCCCGTTTTAACCCGTCGACAACATGCCGCTTCGACAGGGCCCCGCCAAGCATCTTTAAAGTCATGGCACAGCTCACACCTCAGCCTGGACTTTTTCGACACATACTGAACCTACCTCCTTTTCATCACCCGTCAACCAAAGCAACAGCACTCATAGCGCCCTACACAAGCCGACCGCCAAGCGACACGAACTCTCGCATCATCTAGACCTAATCTTTGTTTGCTAGGATGGCTGATCTCCTCCATGAAATCAAGGCGAAGTGGAACCCCGAGCCACTGCCTCCAAGCGGCACCTTCGACGGTCAAACTGTCCTCGTCACCGGCGGGACGAGTGGCCTCGGTCTCGCTACCGCCAAGCACTTTGCGAGCCTCGGAGCTGCCAAAGTAATTCTCACCTACCGTAATAAACCCAGAGCCGAAACAGCCAGGCAGCAGATCGAGACTGCTGCACGGGCTGTCGGGAGTGGACAGGTCGTGATCGAGATGATGGAGTTGGATCTGACCCGGTACTCGTCGTGTATTTCCTTCGTTGACGAGCTCGTGCGGCGAACGAATGGCATTGATATTGCGATCCTCAATGCCGGCACGTTTAATCCCGAGTTTGTTCTGAGTCCTGAAGGCTGGTACGTGTTTATTGCGTGTCTGCGGCGCCAAGATATTGCTAACGCCTACCATTTTCTTGGGGAAGAAACAATCCAAACAAACACACTTTGCACCTCCCTGCTTGCTATTCTCCTCATAAAGTGGATGAAAGCGACCCGACAGAACCGACAGTCGCCAGCAAGCCTCGTCATCGTAAGCTCAGGTCGACATTTAACACCAGATATTTCCGAGTGGCCTGAGTGGGAAAAGCGTGACGGGGGTATTCTGCTGCACTTCAAAGACCCGTCCAACTGGCCTTCTGGTGGTGGCCCAGACGCTATGTATGCTATCAGTAAGCTGCTATTGATGTACGCTTTTGAAGACATCTGCAAGCTCGCTCTTGATGAAAAGGGAGAGTAAGTAACCTGCCTAGGCCACCATTCTGCTAGACACTAACAATGCCAGACCCCAAGTCATCGTCAAGAGTGTTTGTCCGGGAATTTGCAACACGGACCTACAACGAACCCTAAAGAAGCGATCTCTCATTGCTAGAATGGCGATCCCTGTACTCATGAGCATTGTTGGAAAGTCGCCCGAGCTCGGCGGGAGGTACTTGCTAGCTGCAGCGCTGGCGGGGCCTGAGAAACATGTGAGTGCTCAGCCCATAACCTCAATAAATTACTTGGCACAATATTGGGTTTGCAAGGGCCACTGAACTGACGATGTCTTTCTTTGTAGGGAAAATTCATTCGCTTCTATCTGACGGACGAGGAATTCCGCACGTAAGTATCTTGGACGGATGCTAGCCCGCTCCCATCTGAACGCCTTCAATTATGCTGACCAAAAACGTATACAGGAACTCGATCCCGGTCATAACCAGTCCGGCCGGCAGGAGGGCTCAAGCAATGGTTTAGAAGGAGGTTCGTGCGGAGCTGGCCGCCAAAGTTCCCGGTCTTCAAATCACCGCAAGCCAGTAATATCTACCATAGCTGGCATATTTTTTACGCTCTTTTTACGCTCTTTATCTCCTTTTTCTTTCTTTCTTTCATCAGCAAAGGGGGATACTCGAGATATGTGGCTCCAGAACATAATATCTCAGTGTGTAATGGCGAAGCTATATTAAGTAAATTAGACAATGGAGAACTGTATTTTAGTGAAGAAAATCGCTTGGAGCTAATATATACAACATCTTATCCAAAGCGACTATTATCCTTTTCCTTCCTTAGAGGTTTGGATGCAAGTAGTCCAGAACCGTAATGGGGATAACTTCCGGAGCTACGTCAACATGGAAGGGGCGCTATCAAGGCGATTACCCAAAGTCCGCGTGTAGCTTGCATAGAGCGGATGTAAAATGTATCCATTTGACGGAAGCCGGCTGTGCCTATTGAGTGGATACAAATTGTATCCGTTCAGGTGATCGACAACGGACGATCCCATTACGCCTAGCTCGAAGCAACAACCCCAGAACCTTCAAACTAAACGAAAACTGAATCGGCCAAGTTCTTCACCGTAATACGGATAAAAGAATGATAATTAGTAAAGTTTAAGAGTTAATAAACTCAGAATTTAATCCAGTAGAACCCAAAAAACATTTGTAATAAATACATTATAGAGGTCCGAACTTGAAGTTAAAGTTTTCAGCCTTTAAGCTCTCTGGGGCAAATGGGCCATATGGATACGTCCAATCACTATCTATTCCAAGAACTTCTGCAAAGAGCTCCACTGCCTCAGAACATTGTCTAACGATATTGCCCATTAAGCCATGGACAATCTGCATGAGGTCCACCGAGCCGCTGAGCTTTTGAGATATAAGCTATAAGTTATGTGACGTCAGTTATGAGTTTGGTACAGTAAAAGTCAATGTTTGCTCACCAGATACTTGCCCTCCGTCAGTGGCCGAAGGGATGTGTTAGTTGACAAGTGCGGGCTTTCAGACGTGGCTCCATGAGAATTTACAACGTCCCGTGCAGCCTCTTCGATTCTGGTGCATCCATTTAACAAATTCCCAAGGTCACAGCCGTTGTAGACCATAAGCTTTTCGACAGCCCTTACAAAACCAGTAATTAATGATAAGCCCAAGTGTGCTTGGGGACCGGACGGGCTTTGAAGGATGGACGTGAAAATCGTGATGACTGCATAAACAGCATGGTACATTATTTGCCTTTTCGTATGTTAACTTGGAAGCACTGCAACCCGAAGAGATATGCTTACCAGGAGAGGCTGAATGGCGGCGGTGACATTGTCTGTATAAGGCGCAGAGTCGACCGAGCTGCAGCAATAGGAACCTGTGCAAGCAAGTTGAACGCGTCGTTGTTTGAGTGCCCGTGACGATTTGCTGCCATGTTGATTCTCCCAGCTGCAGTGTAATACATAATAGTCAGTAAAAGCACTGGCAATTCTAGCTGTGAGCTGCTCGGGTAACTATCATAAGTCGGTCGAATATTCGCGGGCAAGCTCATCTTCCACAAGTCAAGCTGGTGATTCAGCTCGGCTACTGCGCTTTGGAGTTGCGTGCTGTTCATTTCGAGGGCCCGTTGAGAGTAGAGCACTTCAGAAATGCGCGACTGGATCATGGCGAGTCCGGCCATACATCGCAAAACGTTTATCCTCTCTCGCGTGCCTGGGAGGGTGTAATCGCCGGGACCGCCAATGGTCGGGAGATCCAAGTCTATGCTATTGCCAAATGTGGATGGTAATCCTTGTTTCATCATTTGATCGCTGTCAATACAATAAGCGATCCAAAACAACTTCGTATGCTGCTCAGCTGTTACACGATCTAGTTTCTCATACCATCTTGCAGTATGTAGACCGACAGCCTGTAGCGCTCTCGCAAGAGATGCAGTTACGCTCGAAGTAGTCCGGGCATCTGCAGTCCCATGCATGAACATAGCTATAAACACTAGTGCTTGACAAGTTGAGATGTCGCTGCCTCTGATAAGAAGCTCCGGGAACATAGCGAATGCGTTTTTAAAATAGCCCCATGCAATCGGAGTTAATTGGCCATGAGCACCGGGCACTGTCTTCCACTGTATTGCTGTGGCAATAAGACCATTTACAATAGCCCACCTCGACGGACTCTCATCGCAATTTCTTGGACCGACAAGGAACTGTTGCTGAAGCAGTTCCGAGAACGACTCTACAGTAAAGAGCGGGTAAAAGACATTCATATCGTCCAGTGCGTTGGCAACAAAATGCTGCAGGAGGAATTGATTCTCCACGGAGGCAAAGACCTGTCTTCGGAATCCACTTGGGTCCAGTTGAGACCGGAACAAATCCACATCAGATTGACTTCCTGGCAGTTTTGAGAGCGATACTGAAGGGTGTTGGGACTCTTCGGTGTATGGGGTATAGAACTCTATGTCATTCGTGATATCCAACGACTCCAAAATGCCGGTTGGTGCCTCTAGGCTTACCGAAACTGCCTGGGAGGCTGGCTGCGTGCTTGCGGTCGATGTAGCAGAGGGAGATGGCCCAAGGAGTATATTATGTTCAACTTGCAGGCCAGTCGACATGCCTCCTGAAGGGCTTGACAAATGTGTCCCATCATCACCGAGGTGGCCTCTGGAGTCCACGTCAGGTGGTCGAGAGATAGGTGTCCATTCTTGTGAGGGCTCAGCAGCAGGCAAGTTTTCAATCGAAGACTCTACTTTGCTCAGCCGCTCTTCCAGCATAAGGATGTATTGCTTGCTACCAGAGTCATCCAGCTGGTCGATTATCTCAGAACGATACTATGTCTTACCTCTTCCCTGGCCCACGTCTTCTTCGCTCCGTATATTCACACTGCGCACTCTGCTCGATGCAATGTGTGCAGCTGGGCGTTTCTCCATCACATCGAATTTTTCGTTTCTGACATCTAAGACATGCCTACTTCAGTGATTAGCGTGACATCGTCTGAGGAGCAATGGCACTTACATTTGCAACTCGCTTTTTGATCTTGTCACCCCCAGCTGTTATCGGCTCTCCTTCCATAGTGTAAAGTGATGCGGAATCAAATTTAGGGAAACTTCCGAGATGCAGGTCGCATCTCTCGTCATAACGGCTTCGATAATGAATAAAAGTCCAATGAATGACATATTATTCAGCTGTAGCGCTAGTTCCATCCCTGCACGGATACATTTTGCATCCGTTAGACTAGTCTTTTTGCAAGGTATTGTCCGAGAAACTACCCGATTAGCCGGCCGGTGCATACGGATAGAGGTGGGGGCAAATGATTCTCAACCTACCAAGTATTCCGTACCCCGCCTGACTTTATTCAATTCCGCAAGTGGGCTGGGGGGCACATTTGGATGAGAAGTCTAGGGTAGCTGAGGTAGCGGCTCAGTTTTGTCTGCGGATTTAACGTTAAGCTCTCAGCCCCAAGTCTCACCAGCAAATAATGCATCTAGCTACCAACTTAGACATCTGAGGTAGAGGCAAGGCAAGAAGAATAATATTTTAGTATGTACAAAGAATCACGCATACTGCGCTTTTATAATGCACTGTCGGGAAGCAAACCAGCCTTATAATACTCGCTCACCGCCCCCAAACACAGGTTATCGTGTCCCAACAGCGATTCACATCTGAAAACAAAGGAGGACCGTAAAATTAACGTCGCCGTTACCGATAAGTATAATTCGACAGGTGTCGACTTCCGCCCTATTTTCTGAGCACTACATCTTGCTGGGGCAAGCACTATACTTAAAGTCCTTTGCCGAGTAGCTTGGGTAGGGCAATCCGAGAAGGTTAATTAAGTGGGTGAGGGCATCCGTGCCGACCCCGTGCGCAGGTATAACCCTATAATAAGATTGTTAACACTGTTTCTTCTGAAATTCATCTGCCTTGATCCAGTTGGATTCGTCAATGGAGAATTGCAACGTACAGCGAGTCTTTAGCTACCCGATCTTCGCCTAGCTTGTTGAGGAACTCGGCAGCCTCAGTGTGATCAACAAAAAGATCAGCATCAGCAAAGTGCGGGTTCCAGTAGTCAGCCTCAAAGACAGCCATGGTGCTGTTCGCAGTCGGGCAGATTGGTGTGATTGCCGCGTATGCTTGGTCAAATGCATGAGCAGAGCCTTCCAAGTGGACAATAGTAACCTGGTTACGAGAGTCTTTGAATGTGATTGGTTTATCAGCACTGCCAAAGGTTAGTACGGAGTGGTTCCTTATATATCCATGGGCACTAAATTACCTGTATGTAACGAATTGAATGCCAGGAATATTGGAATAATACTCTTGCGCTTGATCAAGAACGACGGCCTTTGCTCCAGCAGCAATATAATCTTTGAGCCCCAAGGCATGGTCATGGTGGTGGTGGGAAGGCTGACAGCGTTGCATTGGTTAGTAACTTCCAAACGCTGTAGGAGCGATCAACCTACCCATACGTGGGTGATTGTTTTTCCAAGGGTCTCCTTAGCCCACTGCAGGACAAGGTGGCTTTGATGCGGGGGCAATCGATGGCAAGCACTTCGTTCTCGAATTCGACGACTACTTGCTGATAGCCGCTACCATCAGGGAAGTTCAGGAACCAAACCTCCGGCATGTTGGGTAGAGGAGTCGTGGCCGAAATATTGGCCAGTGTTCCTCGATAGGCACCCGACCATAGGTAGTTTGTGTACCACTCTCCAATTTCGGAAAAGTCATACGAGCTGTCTCGTGTCGGGTAGCTCATGACATCTTGACCTCCGGGCCCGTCAAAGACCTTCGGATCCAAGTTAGGGTTGACAATCACTGTGTCCACCTGATAATCCATGAGGATGTGTTGTTTGTTGTACATTATCTTGAAGCGGCCGGGGAACTTGACGCCATCGACAGTGGTGTAGTTGTAAACCACTAAATCTTGTGTCGAATTGCCATATATCCCATGGTCCTCATACCAACGAATGATGTACGGCAGCTTGGTATCTGGGTTAAAAAGAACCATAAGATCCAGAGTTTTATCGTGTACTATAGAGAATAAGATTGGGAAAGGTTAATTGAAGGATGTTCTTACCGGCGGGTAATTTCAGACCCATGCCAGCGTCTTCGAGACTTGTAGAGTAGTTGTTGTTTGATAGAATCTGGGGCCAGTTAACTCCGTGAAACGAACTGGCGTCTCCGGGACAACTTACAGTGGAGAGCAACTTGGGAGACATCCGTTCTGCGTCAAATATGAGATAGGCGGCCAGCAAACCTATGAGACAAATAAGCATCGTTCATTAATGGTCAGTTCACAAGACTTACCATCAATGTAACCTTGTGGCGGCGAATTAGGTACAAACAAATTCATGGTGCCATCCACGACGGCAGCATAACCCTTGTCGCCGCCTTGCACGGCAAGCGAGTATTTGAATGGGTCGAGAGCTGGCCGCGCCAATAGAAACATCTCTGCAGGATCGTTAATTACGCTCTATGAGCTGATAGGATCAATACATACCACCCGATTCGTGGAACCTGTCAATGCGCTGCTTGATATGAGGCTGGTCATAGGAGAAGGACATGTTCTGGCTTCCGGCAGGTGACATCATATTGTCGACTCCGGTCATGGAATATGCCTCCATTAAGGTACGAGTGCGATACACACTGTGCAGTGTTAGTTAGGATGCACCGATATCAAAAACACGATGCTGAATCCTTACGTGTTGCCAATGTAGGTGACTGCATTCACGTTTTTGAGCCGGTCAGATCCCCCAAGGGCTTTAATTCCATCGAGCAGCACGTCTGAAGCTTGTTTCGGAGAGTGCGGTTTCCCCGCAGCAAATGGTCCGCACGTAAGTGCTGTAATAATTAAAGATTTCATGTTTAACATGATGAAAGAGATTTTGAAAGTGAAACAGAATAGTAGTGTGATAGGTTTGAAGACTCCAGTGCTTTTCTACTGAAGCTGGGAGCAGGAACAACAAGAGATAACCATGGAGATCAGGGCGCTGTATTTAAGGAGCTATTCTATTAAGCAACGGGCTTCAAAAAGGCGATTCCATAGACCCTCACAGGTCACAAGTTCACAACTAACCCCCTCGTTGCCAGAATTTCGCCGAACTGACGATCGGCTTCAAATTAAGGTGCCATTATTTCAAATCAGAAGCACTAACGTCTATTAGAAAATCGCGTGTATAGCACGACTCAGGACTGGGCCCGTGGGTATATCGAATGGTGGGCCTATGGGGTTCTACGGGCTCAGAATGAATCCGTAGTATGTATGTCAAACTTTAATACTTGCGCCTGACTCCTGGGAGTCAAGCCCCTAGGAGTTCTGCTACTGCACTAACCCACATGAAGCATCATCCCCTTGATAATTCCACTTGACAGCAGGGCACGGGCTTCCTGGCAAAGACATTCTTCCAAGCCGTGTGATATTAACAAGTAACTACATAAACTATAGAGAAAATTAGTTAAGGGTATATTACTGCTAAATAAACGTTCTATTTTATTTATATAAGGGTATAATAGAGTCTGGGGTAACACCATGACATAAGATAATAGGAACTCATTTGGCACATAAATAGAAATTAAATCAGTTCTTAAGATTGAGTTAATGGCTTGGCAGGTAGTATCAGACCGTAGGTGACAGGTCGATCTGCCAAGCCAGCAGCTTTTAGGTCAAAGTCTATTATGACAGGGATATGCATTGGTAATTTATTTCGCAGAAAAGTACATTCCGGAACACCGGCATACTAAACTATTTTCATGTCGAACAATCTGTCAAGTCTCTGCCTCAATTCTTTTATTTATGTTTACACTCGTCTGAAGCTCTTGATGTAGCATAAACGGTATAGTCCATCACCTTAAATAATACTCTTATTGGATTAGTTTAGCTCGCATACTAGGTACCTAATATAATTGCATAAGATTAACTTTTTATCTTATTTAATAGTAATTACTTCTGACGTATAACAAGCATAGGGCTATTGAGTTACAAGGTGGCTACAGATTGCTTATAATACATTTATCTTAAAATAATAATCTCTACACTCATTCTTGCAAAGGTAGTTCAATTTAGGGCTTAAAATACCCAACCCATGGGTACCCATACCTGCCTACAGATAGATCTAGGTACCTA